>SJYC01057291.1:0-20560 GCA_006408675.1 Madoqua kirkii
AACTGACATAATTAATTCAAAGAACTAAATATACTAAATATACTATATAGGTATTAAAAAACTAAATATACTAATTAATGAATAGTAAATGACTCAGAAATATAAAAGATATGTGTGTGTAACCAACTGCTGTAAACTGAACTAAATATTTAATTTCAGCTATTAAATTATATGGCTTTTTCTATGAGCTCATTATAAATGTCATAAATGGGTTTATATTTGTGTAGCAATTAAATCTCTGTTCTGATTAGGCTATATTTTCTGCACTTTCTCTTTTCTCAATTTCTATGGTACACTCAGGTTTTTAAAATATTTTTCTCAGAGATGAGATATTTAAGTATGCTTCAGCTTTTGCCATGAACGACACTCTAATTCATTTGAATTGCTTTCTCTTAGTCACTGCAAATCTTTGGTCATTGAATACCTTATAACAACTTAAATTCCCTCTGGTTTCATTTTGTGGGTTAAACATCTGTGCTCAAATTCAAGTTTTCTCTTGATGATTTGTATCCCTAAATGATAAACCTCAGGTTACTGAGTTTTCTGTAGAATTCCACTGTGGTCTCATGGTCAAGAGGGAGTGATTTCATGCTCACATCATCCTGGTGTGAGTTTTTTCAATGATGTGGTTGTATTGTCCAGCTCCTTTTCACTGGTCATAATAGATGATGGTTATACTCCCTTTCACATTGTGCTGAGCAGTTTGTCTGTCTTGTCTGGACTAGACACTTCTCTGTAAGTCCCATTTTTACTTTTCTCATCACTAACTACATCGCATTTCTCCAAGAACATTATCCTTGTGATTGGCAGTTGCAAACAATGCTACGAGCAGGAAGATAAAATATCTTAGAAGGTATTCTGCTCTAACACTCATTAGTTTCTTCTTCTATCTGCCCTCATAATCCTTCCATAGCTATGCCTGACTGAACCTCCACCAGTGCAATGAACTGAATTGTGCCTCGGTCATTGCAAATAGAATCAGCTAAGATGAGATCATAAGGAGATAGTGTGAGTCCCTAATCCAATATGACTGGTGTCCTAGACAACTCCTAACAATGTTTTGAGCTCTAGGATTATGGTTTGAAAACTTGGACATGCTACTACCTATTTTCCACTTCACAGTTTCTACAGAACAATAATACATGTCTTTCTTCTGTTCATATGCCTGACTGAACCTCTACCAGTGCAATGAACTGAATTGTGCCTCGGTCATTGCAAATAGAATCAGCTAAGATGAGATCATAAGGAGATAGTGTGAGTCCCTAATCCAATATGACTGGTGTCCTAGACAACTCCTAACAATGTTTTGAGCTCTAGGATTATGGTTTGAAAACTTGGACATGCTACTACCTATTTTCCACTTCACAGTTTCTACAGAACAATAATACATGTCTTTCTTCTGTTCCACAAACACTAACCATCAAATTAGCTATCAATTATTAAGAAAAGAAAGCCTCTCTAATAATTTCACAAATGAGATGCCTAAATTAGCTTTCAGTTTAATTAACTTCAACTGTAACAAATCTCATTTTCAAACGTGGTATTTTCGCTTCTTCAAGTATGTATTGTCATAGACTAGAAACTTTTGAGCTGCATTTAAAAAACCCTTTGCAACTATGGAAAGTTCTATTTAGGAGTCAAAATAGAAAGTTCCAGCAGAGATTGAGAACTACATCTTTCAAACACCAACAGGAGCAATTCAGGTTATTCCTGTTTTCTTTGTTTTTCCCTCTGTACTAAGATTTCATTTGAAAGATGGTGTCTGTGGTCAGTCATTCAGTAGTGTCTGACTCTCTGTGACCCTATGGAATGTAGCCCACTAGGCTCCTCTGTCCATGGAATTTTCCAGGCAAGAATACCGGAGTGGGTTGCCATTTCCTACTTCAGGGGATCTTCCTGACCAGGGGATTGAATCCATGTCTCTTACAATGGCAGGCAGATTCATTTACAACTGTGCCACCTGGGAAGCCCTTGAAAGATGGTATTTAATACCAATACACTTGAAAAACCAATGATCTGGTTATTTGCAGTGTATAAATATTAAAAAGGATAAATTTAAAAACAATACGCAAAAGCATATTTTCATGTATTTTATGTCAATTTATGGACTTTCAGATAAAATAGGATTACAGAGATTATTAACATTAAATGAAATTTCCTATAAGATGAAGAAATAGCCAAAAATTTTAGCTGTATTTGATAATGTTAAATTAAGGATTAGAACCCAAATTTTCTAATGATGTTCTTCTCAAAATATAATAATGCTTCTGTCTATAGGAATCATAGTTTCTTAAGTAATGAACTGGCTTTTGGTCAGTACCATTTTATTACTTTGCATGTGTACTTTTACAGAAGGAACTCCTAAAGCAAAACATTTGTGATTGAATTTTTTATTTTGAATTCATAGGAGAAAATGTTGTTTGGGATGGTTTTCTCTGATACACTTTCAATAAAAATAAGCACTCATCTTAAATTGAACCTGTTACATTTGTATATGTTCTCAGTTATCAAAGTCTTTATAAATGGTTGGTTCTCTCCTACTAGGAAGTAGAAGGGATTTATTGTTTTAAATTGGGAGGCTTATTTAAATTTCTAAATTAATTTATCACTTTTATTTAGCAGAGCTAAAATTTGGCTTCACATAGTGATTCTAGAAAAACTTTTATATTCTTCATTTGCCAAATTCCTTATCAAAATATACTTAAACCCAATACTTGCTAGAGCCGCTTGAAATCAAAAGGTAGATATTATGAAATGATCCAGAGCTTAGCTCAATGAATATTCCAGCATTCAATCTGAGAAAAGGTATGAATGGTTATATGGCAATCCCAGTAAATTAAAAGAAAAACAACTAGAGAATTTTTTTTAAATAATCACGAGTGTAGAAATTATGTAATACAAAAAGTCAGATGACTTTAAATAAACTCTTGTCTGTGTTTTACATCCTACTGAATATTTAAATAATCCAGGCCAAATATAACAATGGCCTATTGAATACAGCCTTCAGAATTTTTGGATATGGTTTCCTGAGTGTATGAAACAATCTTTTTGCCATCTGGCATCTCATTTGGGATCATAGCCTTTGCTTGAAGAGGAGAACTATCGCAAGCTAAAATTTTAGTTAATATAGGGTAAACTATAGTAACATCTGTGCACATGACAATTTATATTTAGTTGTATCAAAACTTCTTTGGGTTCTAATGACCATTTTGAAATCTTACTATTTGTAGACTAAAATAACATTTTTTTCCAAAGAAATTGGTTTTCTCATTTATCATCTCTGATTTCAGTAGAATATATGAGCAATCAGCTACAGACTAACTTGTAAGATATTCTTTGATTATTGCCAATTCTTTTTAATCTTGAATTTAGGAATTTTTAAAAATAAGTGACTATTTGTATTTATCCCCGTTACCAAATGCCCTGAGTATTTTCAAGGTAAACTGGCATTAATATGTCTTACCTCCTCACTACTTCTGAATTTATATATTATAAAATTTCATGACACTTTTTAATTCATGTAGCAAGCATTTAAAGTGTACAAATCATAAGTATATACCTTGGCAAATTTTAACATGGTGACTACACTAGCATAATCATGTTGCAAACTATATGTCTTACCTCCTCACTACTTCTGAATTTATATATTATAAAATTTCATGACACTTTTTAATTCATGTAGCAAGCATTTAAAGTGTACAAATCATAAGTATATACCTTGGCAAATTTTAACATGGTGACTACACTAGCATAATCATGTTGCAAACTAGAATTTTGTAATTTTTTCTATTTTATATTGGAGATAGCTTCCTAAGGAGTGATTCATAGGAGCTGTCTTAATTCTGTCCCTGTCACTATTACTCTCCTTTCCAAAGGTTACTATCAAGGCTTAAATTATCAATAGTTTTAAATTACAACTCTCTATATGAATGGAATTATAAAGTGGGCATTATTTTGAATCCAGCTACTAAAAGGCCTCTTGATGAAAGTGAAAGAGGAGAGTGAAAAAGTTGGCTTAAAGCTCAACATTCAGAAAACGAAGATCTTGGCATCTGGTCCCATCACTTCATGGCAAATAGATGGGGAAACAATGGAAACAGTGTCAGACTTTATTTCTGGGGGCTCCAAAATCACTGTAGATGGTGATTACAGCCATGAAATTAGAAGACACTTACTCCTTGAAAGAAAAGTTATGACCAACCTAGAGAGCATATTCAAAAGCAGAGACATTGTTTGCAAACAAAGGTCAGTCTAGTCAAGGCTATGGTTTATTCAGTGGTCATGTATGGATGAGAGAGTTGGACTGTGAAGAAGGCTGAGCACCAAAGAATTGATGCTTTTGAACTGTGGTGTTGGAGAAGACTCTTGAGAGTCCCTTGGACTGCAAGGAGATCCAACCAGTCCATTCTGAAGGAGATCAGCCAAGATGGTGTTTGCAGCCATGAAATTAAAAGACGCTTACTCCTTCGAAGAAAAGTTATGACCAACCTAGATAGTATATTCAAAAGTAGAGACGTTACTTTGCCGACTAAGGTCTGTCTAGTCAAGGCTATGGTTTTTCCAGTGGTCATGTATGGATGAGAGAGTTGGACTGTGAAGAAGGCTGAGCACCAAAGAATTGATGCTTTTGAACTGTGGTGTTGGAGAAGACTCTTGAGAGTCCCTTGGACTGCAAGGAGATCCAACCAGTCCATTCTGAAGGAGATCAGCTCTGGGATTTCTTTGGAAGGAATGAGGCTAAAGCTGAAACTCCAGTACTTGGCCACCTCATGCGAAGAGCTGACTCACTGGAAAAGAATCTGATGCTGAGAGGGATTGGGGGCAGGAGGAGAAGTGGACGACAGAGGTTGAGATGGCTGGATGGCATCACTGACTCGATGGATGTGAGTCTGAGTGAACTCTGAGAGATGGCGATGAACAAGGAGGCCTGCCGTGCTGCAATTCATGGGGTCACAAGAGTCGGACATGACTGAGGGACTGAACTGAATCTCTTTTGTGAGGGCCCATCCTCATGTCCTAATCATAGCCCATAGGTCCCATCTGTTGTCATTCTGATGAGGATTAGGATTTTAGCATATACATTTAGGGAGATAGAAACATTTCGTTCCTATCAATCAAGTGGTATCTCTTCACTTGAATATTTAAATGGCAACTTTGAAACTTCTGTCTTTCCAGATGCACTGAGGATATCAAAAGATTGATAATGTTTCTATCTTTTCCCTGAGTTGCATGTAAATGCAGCAAACTTTCTTCTATCAGAGTTCTTACAGCCCAAGAGCAATAGACTGGGGGGAAGGACAGTTTATCTGTGGTCTCTTGTAATCCATGCTGGAAATCAAGGCTAGATTCTCTTACTGAAAACTTATCAGTATTATTAAACATGGTTGCAACACCCAGCCATGAGCTGGTGTTACTCCTGTGAGCTTCACCTCATTCTCTAATGCAGTATGTTGTCATAGTAAATTTTCCTCTCTTGATTGTATATATTGGCTTGTATTTATAAAAGCATTGCCCTAGATATTCTCTTCAAAAATTAAGCAGGGCAGCTAGTTTAGTCGCTAAGTCGTGTCTTTTGTGTGTCTTTTGTGACCCCATATGCTGTAGTTCCCCAGACTCTTCTGTGTATGGAATTTCCCAGGCACGAATACTGTAGTGGGTAGTCATTTCTTTCTCCAGAGGATCTTCCCGACCCAGGGACTGAACCTGTGTCTCCTGTACTAGCAAGAGGATTCTTTATCACAGAGAAACCCTTATTCCTTTTCTCATCAGTCCTAACTCTAAGGAGAGGACACAGGGTCTCAGGCTTGACACATTATACCATAATCTAAGTTTCTTTCCTTGGCAGCAGTTGTAAAAAGTTATAGCATGAGACCATTCCCTATTCCTCATTCAGTTGTTGCTAGTGAATTTCTGGCTTTCATTAAAATATTAATTTCTGTAGGTTTTGAGGAATATGATTTGTGTTATGGCTTTGCTCAATCATCTTTATCTAAAATGTTAATGTATTTTAAAGTAGCTGAACTTTTTGTTACAAACGTATCATCAGGATTTTAAGGATTTTAAACATTTGGAGAATAAATACATCACAAATTTCGCTTATTTCTGTATTACAAACCAGAATTTTGAGAGCACAAGGAATCATGAAATTTTAAACATATTCAAAAGGAAATATGATATTGTTACTGAGATAGCATGATTATCATTCTTCTAATGTGCTAACATTTCCGTACACAGGCAATGCATTAACCAGAAAACCCAGGCCCTTCCTTATCCTTAAATGACTCCCTTCTAGAATGGGTGAGGCATATAAAATCAACTTGTATCAGAAACTAAGAAAGAAGCCTGCAGAAATCATTGGTTCCTGTGCTTTGTTCTTTCATAGAACCCATGTAAGATAAGATGGTGATTATACACAAGCAAAAAATTAAAAGGTGAAGAAAAGAGAGAGTGACTTATAAGGTCTTAATTAGTCATCGTAATAGAAGTGAAAATAATGTAAATGGATAGATCCTAACATTACACGGCACAGAAAACTGTAAACTTCAATCAATGCAAACTAACCTGGGTTAACAATTCCATTATTCTCAATTATCTCAAGAACTAAGGTAATGTTCCTGATCCCATTATTGAGGGCAGCACAGAGTTCTCCTGTGGGCACCATCCACCCTTCATACTTTCATCGGGGTTTACTATTGTCTGCTTTGGTTCCAGTCTAATGGGGAATTAAGTCCTTAAGGTGACTTTTTTGAAAGTTTGTTATACCTGCCTATATTTATATTACATTACACAGAAAGGTTTCGGAAGATTTCCTTATATAAAATTCAAGCTTTGTGGGGCTGGAGCTGAATTCTAACTTCTTAATATTCTAGAACATTTAATTACATCCTACTTTTTAACACTTTAAGGATCATAGATTCTATTGTAGTTTCCTCCTTCAGAAGTCAGTTCATAGCAGGCTAAATCTTTTATTAATCAGGATATATAACATTGATGTAGTCTGTCTGGAGGCTATTATGAAGCATTAATGGAATCAAAGTGATACTAATATATCATGAATTATTTAAGTGGCTCTGTTGCTTAAACTAAAATCTCTATTTTAGTAAAAAGTGAGCCTATGGAATCTTTGCAGTTACTATTGAATAAGAAATATATGGCATGTATATTATAAAAATACAACATGTGTTATGTGAATTATTTATACACTACTTTTTTCAATACAGATTTTCCCTTTAATTCCACAAATGTCATTTAAGCCGTATTTACTAACTGTCTGAATAGGAACTGAATATTAATAGAGTAGGAACCATAGCCTTCGCTTTGGAGGGCGTAGAATCTAAAGTGTAGAGAAGATATGTGAAACTATGTGAAGCTGTTTAAATATGCTTTGATCAAACTATGTAGGCAATGTTATAGCTTTGAATCTTGGCCTGACTTCAGATGTTAATGTACTTTTTGCAAGCCAAAACCCTTCCCTGAGCTGACTTTCTCATCTTCAAAGGACTCACAAGAGGAGTTCCTTTCAGAAAGACATGATAATTATAAAAGTGTCCATATGGTACCTGGTTTGGAGTAGTATCTTAATAACAGAGTCACCTGTCTCCCTCCTTTCCTCAACCTTGCTGTAGCATCACACAGGAAGCTTTCAGATTCCTGTATATTTCATTAGAAAATCAATTCACATCCCTGTGCAAGGCCATAGGCACAAGTTGCAATAGGAAGGCTGTCTTAACATGGCCTGGGATATATAAGCTCTTAACAAACTCACTCGGGAGGAACAAGTTGCCAGATGGTGCAGAACAATGTCTTAGAGAAGACCAGGACATCAGCGCTTAAGTTGACAAGTGTCTTTATGACCATGATTCATATCAGGGAATCTAGAATATTTCCTCTGGATCCCTTGTCTACTGCAGTACACCTTGACCTGAGGGGAAGATGCCCAGAGACCTGCCAAATTCTGGGCACACAAAGCTCTAATTCATTGTGTTAAATGGCAAAACCAAGGAACTGGTGATTTATATCTGCAAATTATCGTGTTGTTCATTAGCAGTAATTACTGCTCAACCCTGAAATGGTAATCAATATGCTAAAATGAGGATACCCACACTGGCTCCTTGCTGTTCATCTGCAAACCTTTCTGCCTGCCTCATTTTCCAGGACAAGAAAAAGACTAACGGAGGCCAGGTGAGCACCTGTAGAGAGAGGAGCTTTTGGCCATGCTGGTCTGCTATAGCAGCTCCTGCCAGCTCCAAGCCTAGATGCTCTCTGTCTCCAAGGAGAGAAAAAGGGTTCTGTTTGGATGCTCTCCAAGAATATTCAGATTGTTCTCAGGGACAGGAACTGTGGCCATCAGGAACGTCAAGGAGCCAGCAGAGACAGCACGGTGTGGTAGGCCCTGAGGGGTAGGATAGCAGTGTCCACAGGGAGCCCTGATGCTCAAGTCACTCATCTAGCTTTGTCTTGGGAAACTGAGTCTCATATGCTGCATTCTGCATCATGAGACTGAGTTTTGCTTTGCAACCAATGGCTAGAATATCATGAAATTTCAGCTTCTTTGTCAATACTATGCTAAAAATCTAGGAAGTATAAACTGCCAGGCAAATGGATTTCCATTTCTTTTCTGTCACAGTCATTGCCTACTGGAGATGATCGCACACACTGAGAAATGGATTCTTGACTTTGACACAGTGGTCTCTGTTAGCTTTAACAGCAGGTTTACTGTTGAGTTGCTTTGCAGTGCCGTGGCCACTCAGGTGGAGTGACAACAGTGAGGTTTCCTTACTGTTTCCTCATAAGGAAAGAGAAAAAAACACCAAGAGCTTTCAGCCTTTCCTGAGCAGATGGACTGACTTTAAAATATCCATTAATGGTAGCAGAGTTAAATCCTTATACAGACATGATGATACCACTCTTACTGGCAGAAAGTGAAGAGGAACTAAAGAGCTTCTTGATAAGGGTGAAAGAGAAGAGTGACAAAGCTGGCTTAAAACTCAACATTCAAAAAACTAAGATCATGGCATTCAGTCCCTTCAGTTCAGTTCACTTTAGTTCAGTAGCTCAGTTGTGTGTGACTCTTTGCGACCTCATGAATTGCAGCACGCCATGCCTCCCTGTCCATCACCAACTCCCGGAGTTCACTCAGACTCACGTCCTTTGAGTCGGTGATGCCATCCAGCCATCTCATCCTCTGTTGTCCCCTCCTCCTCCTGCCCCCAATCCCTCCCAGCATCAGGGTCTTTTCCAATGAGGCAACTCTTCGCATGAGGTGGCCAAAGTACTGGAGTTTCAGCTTTAGCATCATTCCTTCCAAAGAACACTCAGGGTTGATCTCCTTCAGAATGGACTGGTTGGATCTCCTTGCAGTCCAAGGGACTCTCAAGAGTCTTCTCCAACACCACAGTTCAAAAGCATCAGTTCTTTGGCACTCAGCTTTATTCACAGTCCAACTCTCACATCCATACATGACCACTGGAAAAACCATAGCCTTGACTAGACTGACCTTTGTTGGCAAAGTAATGTCTCTGCTTTTGAATATGCTATCTAGGTTGTTCATAACTTCAGTCCCATCAGTTCATGGCAAATATACAAGGGGCAAAAGCAGAAACAGTAATAAATTTTCTTTTCTTGGGAGTCCAAAATCACTGCAAATGGTGACTGCAGCCATGAAATTAAAGGATGCTTGCTCCTTGGAAGGAAAGATTTGACAACCCTGGACACCATACTAGAAAGCAGAGATGTCACTTTGCCAACAAAGGTCTGTATAGTCAAAAGTATGGTTTTTCCAGTAGTCATATATGGATGTGAGAGTTGAACCATAAAGAAGGCTGAGCACAGAGGAACTGATGCTTTGGAACTGCAATGCTAGAGAAAACTCTTGAGAGTCCCTTGGACTTCAAGGAGATCCAACCAGTCAATCCCAAAGGAAATCAATCCTGAGTATTCCTCGGAAGGACTGATGCTGAAGCTGAAGCTCCAATACTTTGGCTACCTGATGCAAAGAGCCAACTCATTGGAAAAGGCACTGATGCTGGGAAAGATTGAGGGCAAAAGGAAAAGGGGATGAAAGAGGATGAGAGTGCTGGATGGCATCACTGACTCAATGAACATGAGTTTTGAGCGAATTCTGAGAGATGGTGAAGGACAGGGAGTCCTGGCATGCCACAGTCCATGGGTTGCAAAGAGTCAGACATGACTTAGTGACTGAAGAACAACAGCAGCAGCAACAGTGACTGTCATTCTTTGGGTGGGATTGTGGATTTGCCTATTCAGTGTTCCTGTTAGGGTGAATAAGAGAGGTTAACATAAATGGGTGTACCACTGCTATGGTGAGAGCAATCAAGGACAGTTAAGAGCTCTTTACATCTGACTAATTTAGATTTATGAGTCTTTAAATAGCTTTAATGTGTAGGATATGGTTCCTTTTTAAAAATCATTTTTACTTTTAGAACAATTTTAAGAGCAAAATTAAGCAGAAAACAGAGTTCCCACATAATTTCTTCCCTTAGTTCACATACATGATTTTATCCTCCTAACATCTTACAGAAGATGAGATGGCTGGATGGCATCACTGACTCGATGGACGTGAGTTTGAGTGAACTCCAGGAGTTGGTGATGGACAGGGAGGCCTGGCGTGCTGCAATACATGGGGTCGCAAAGAGTCAGACACGACTGAGTGACTAAACTGAACTGAACTGATTAGCTACAACTGATGAATCAATATCAATGCAAATTCATAACTGAAGTCCATAATTTACACTGAAGTTTACTCTTTGTGATGTATATTCTGTGGGTTTTGCCAAATATGTGTCACATGTCCAGAATTACAGTATCACATAAAATAATTTCACTGCCCTAAAAATCACCTGTGCTTCATCTATTTATCCTTTACTTTCTCCCCTACACCTTTAGGCAACCATTCATATTTTTCCTGTGTCTGTAACTATGCCTCTTCCAGCATGCCATATATTTAGACTCATACAGTAGGTAGTCTTTTCAGACTTGTTTATATCAGTTAGCAATAGTCATTTAACATTCTTCCATGTCCTTCTTTCTGTGACTTGCTAGCTTATTTTTTTTTATTGTTGAATATTCCATTGTATGGATGTACCACAGTTTATCTATTTATCTGTTGAAAAACATCCAGTTTGGGGTGATATAAATAGTTACTATAAACATTTACATATAAGTTTATGAGTGTAAAACTTTGACATATGTTTTCAACAAATTTGGGTAATTACCTAGGAACAAAATTTCTGGATTGTGTGGTTCAGCTCTGTTTAACTTTGTAAAGTTGTCAGACATTCTTCTAAACTATCTATACCATTTTACATTTCCAAAAGTTATTGAGAATTCCTGTTATTCTGAATCCTTTACAGCTTTCCATGTTATCAACATTTTGAATTTTATCTCTCCTAATTAAGTGTGTAAGATTATCTCAGTGCTGTTTTACTATGCAATTTTCTAAAGACACATGACTTTGAGTACATGCTTTTTGCCAAATCTGTACAGTTTCTTTGGGTTTTCAGGTCTTCTGTTCATTTTTAAAATGAAATTGTTTTCTTACTGTTAAGGTATTTTAAAAATTTTGGCTACAACTTCTTTTCAAATATGTGTTTTGCAAATATTTTTCTCAGTCTTTGGCTTTTTTTTTTATACTTTTCCCAATGCCTTTTGAAGAACAGATATTTTTAATTTTAATAAAGCTGAAGATTTCAAATTTTCTTTTATTGATCATGCTGTTAGTGTTCAAGCTAAAAACTAATCATTAAAACTTAGGTCACTTAGATTCTTTCTTGTAAAGTTACTTATTAGTTATTTAATGTATTTTAATAGATGTAGAACACACACACACACACACACACACACACACATATATATGCATTTCTGATAGTAATATATCCCAGAGTAGAGTTCTTCAAAGTTTCTATATTTTTTCCAGAAAACTGATTTTTTGAATTATTTGAGTTTCAATTCATTTTCAAATATGGTTGAATCAATTTACTTTTCCATCAGTAGTATGTGAGTTCTGATAACTCGACATCTACATCAATGCTTGATAATATCAGTCTTTTAAATTCCGTTATTGTGGTGACTGTGTTGTGATATCACTTTGGAAAGAATGTTATTGCAAAGAACGTTCTCTTACCTGCTGTGCTGTGATAATTTTCTCATGTTCAACATAGGTCAGATCTTAAATCTTAACCACTTTCACTTTTAATCCACAAAAGCAAAGAAACTTAGTTAAAATAAAGGCAAGGAAGCTGGCTGACATACTATACTTTACACATACTGATTCTTGCTGCAATTAAAAAAAATCCAACCTTTTTAAAATTCTGGATGCCATTCATATTTACAAGATTGTGAAAACCACTGTGTACCATCCTATGGGCATGTTTTGAAGTATCAATTGTCTTAGTAATAAACAATAAAAAGAAAGTTGTTTTATTTGTTTCTCCCATTTCTCCCATATTCTCTTCACCATATTCCACATAAGTGGTTATCTTTCCTTCTAGAACATCCTTCCATTTATGGACACAATATAATCTGGTTTATATCACAATCATATTCTTTGAACTACATTCAGCTATGTCATGAATGATACTGTGGTAGATGTAATAATGGCCATGCAAAATATCCACATCATTACTCTTAGAACTTGTCAATGTGTCATGCTACATATCAAAAGGTAATTAAAATTGCAAATGGAATTAAGCTTGCCAATCAGTTACCTGAAAGTAACAGATTATCATGAATTATCAGGGTGGAGGCATCCCGGGTGGCTCAGTTAGTAAAGAATCTACCTGCAATGCAGGAGACCTGGGTTCAATCCCTGAGTCAGGAAGATCCCCTGGAGAAGGAAATGGCAACCCACTCCAGTATTCTTGCCTGGGAAGTCCCATGGACAGAGGAGCCTGGTGGACTTTAGTCCATGAGATCGCAAAGAATCGGACATGACTGAGGGACTAAACTACCACTGTCAGGGTGGGGCCATTGTAATCACAAGGGCCCTCCAAAGGGAAGAGGGGAAAAGGATTCAAACCAGAGAGATGGCGTCATAAGAAAACTTCAGTGGCCATAATTGCTGGCTCTGAAGATGGAGGGAGACTACAAGCTTAGGGAGACCAGAAATCTGTAGAAGCTGTTTTAAGGCAAGAAAATTAAATAGTCTCAAACAGCTTCCAGAAGTGGATGCAGTCATAACAATACCTTCACTTTAATCCAAGGAACTCCTTTTGGATTTCTGACCTCCAGAACCATAACGTAATAGTTTTGTGTTGTTCAAAGTGACTGTATATGTAAGGAAGTAATATTGCATCAATAGGAAACCAATATAAATCTTGTTTTCTGAAAGTGGGGAGCTGCCATAAAAATAACTGACAATGTGTGTCTTTTAGATTAAGTGATTGGCTTCTGAATTTTGAGGAATGTAATAAAAAATCCTAGATTGCCTTGAATAGAGTTATAGGAGAAATATAGATATTGATAACTCTGCTACTAATGACTGATAAAGAGTGGGAAGATTTTATATTTTTCTTATTTTCTATAGGAGAATTTGACAATACGGAATATTCTTATTCAATAAAATCTTTATAGCCTCTTGATGAAAGTAAAAGAGGAGAGTGAAAAAGTTGGCTTAAAGCTCAGCATTGAGAAAACAAAGATCATGGCATCCGATCTCATCACTCCATGGGAAATAGATGGGAAAGCAGTGGAAACAGTGTCAGACTTTATTTTTGGGGGCTCCAAAATCACTGCAGATGGTGATTGCAGCCATGAAATTAAAAGACGCTTACTCCTTGGAAGAAAAGTTATGACCAACCTAGATAGTATATTCAAAAGCAGAGACATTACTTTGCCGACTAAGGTCTGTCTAGTCAAGGCAATGGTTTTTCCTGTGGTCATGTATGGATGTGAGAGCTGGACTGTGAAGAAGGCTGAGCACCAAAGAATTTATGCTTTTGAACTGTGGTGTTTGAGAAAACTCTTGAGAGTCCCTTGGACTGCACAAGATCCAACCAGTGCATTTTGAAGGAGATCAACACTGGGATTTCTTTGGAAGGAATGATGCTAAAGCTGAAACTCCAGTATTTTGGCCTCTGCATGCAAAGAGTTGACTCATTGGAAAAGACTGTGATGCTTGGAGGGATTGGGAGCAGGAGATGAAGAGGACAACTGAGGATGAGATGGCTGGATGGCATCACGGACTCAATGAACGTGAGTCTGAGTGAACTCCGAGAGATGATGATGAACAGGGAGGCCTGGTGTGCTGTGATTCATGGGGTCACAAAGAGTCGAACATGACTGAGCAACTGAACTGAACTGAACTGATAAATAACTATACACCAATAAAACGAACAACTTAGGAGAAAAAGACAAAATTTTAGAAAGGTACAAACTTCTAAGTTTGAACTAGGACGAAACAGAACATATGAACAAAGCAATCACAAGTACTGAAATCGAAACTACCAGATAAAGGAAAAAATAAAAACTTCCAACAAACAAAAGTCCAGGGCAAGGTGAAATTGCAGGCAAATTCCATGAAACATTTACAGAAGAGTTACACTTATTCTTCTGAAACTCTTCCCAGAAATTGCACAAAAAGGAATCCTCAAGGTCTTTCTATGAGTCCACCATCACCCTGACACCAAAGTCAGACAAAGATACCACAAATTAAGAAAATGATAGGTCAATAACACTGATTAAAAAAGAAGCAGGATTCTCAACAAAATACTTGCAAATGGAATTGAACAACACATTAAGAGGATCATGCACCATGATGAAATGGAATTTATCCCAGGGATGCAAGGGTATTTTAATATCTGCCAATCAGTATGATAGGGCTTCCCTGGTGGCTCAGAAATAAAGAATCTGTCTACAATGTGGGAGACTTGAGTTCAATCCTTGGGTTGGGAATATCCCCTGAGAAGGGAATGGCAACCCTCTCCAGTATTCTTGCCTGGAGAATTCCCTGGACAGAGGAGCCTGGCAGGCTACAATCCATGGGGTCACAAAGATCTGGACACAACTGAGCAACTCGGAGAAGGCAATGGCACCCTACTCCAGTACTCTTGCCTGGAAAATCCCATGGAGAGAGGAGCCTGGTAGGCTGCAGTCCATAGGGTTGCTAAGAGTCAGGCAAGACTGAGCGACTTCACTTTTACTTTTCATTTTCATGCATTGGAGAAGGAAATGGCAACCCACTCCAGTATTCTTTCCTGGAGAATCCCAGGGACAGAGGAGCCTAGTGGGCTGCCATCTATGGGGCCACAGAGTTGGACACAACTGAAGTGCCTTAGCAGCAGCAGCAGCAGAACAACTAACAACCAGTGTGCTATGCCACATCAACAAATTGAAGAATCAAATCCATACGATCTTCTTAATGGAGGCAGAAAAACCTTCTGACAAAATTCAACACCCATTTATTATAAAAGTTCTCCAGAAAGTGGGCATAGAGGGACCATATCTCAATATAATATAGGGCATATATCACAAACCCATAACTAATATCATTCTTGGTGGACACTGAAAGTACACCCTCTGTGATCAAGAACAAGACAAGGATATCCACTCTTACCACTTTTATTCAACATAGTCTTGGAAGTTTTAGCCATGGCAATAACAGAAGAAAAAGAAATAAAAGGAACCCAAAATTGGAAAACAAGTAAAACTACAAGTGTTTGCAAATCACATGATACTATACATAGAAAAGATGCAAACAGAAAACTAGTAAAAATCATGAATGAATTTGATAAAGCTGCAAGATTTAAAATTAATACACAGAAGTCTCTTGTATACTAACATGAAAGATCAGAAGGAAGTTAAGGAAATGATCTCATTTATAAACACATCAAAAATAATAAAATACCTAAGAATAAACCTCCTTAAGAAAGCAAAAGACTTGTATTCAGGTAATTATGAAATGCTAGTGAAAAAAATCAAAGATGACACAGAGACATGGAGAAATATACCACATTCTTTATCAAAATGACTATACTGCCCAAAGTAGTCTACAGATTTAATGCAATACCTATAAAATTACCAAGAGTATTTTTCACAGAATTAGATCAAAAACAATATACAATTTGTATGGAAACACCAAAGATCCCCATGTAGTCAAAGCAATCTTGAGAAAAAAAAAAAAAAAAAACAACAAGAAAAAACAAAATGGAGCTAGAGGAATCAGGATCCTTGACCTCAGATTGTACTGTAAAGCTGCAGTCATCAAAACAGTATGGAATTATCACAAAACAAAACAAAACAAAACAAAAAGCAGAAATACAGAACAGTATAGAAATTCTAGAGATAAACCCATGTACCTATTGTCAACTAATTTATGACCAAGGAGGTAACAAAGTACAATGGAGAAAAGATAGTCTCTTCAGTATGTGGTGCCAGGAAAAGTGGACAGTTACATGTAAAAGAATGAAATTAGAACATTCTATAACACCAAACACAAAAATAAACTCAAAATGGATTTAACACCTAAATATAACACTGGATACTTTAAGACTCTTGGAGGAAAGTGTAGGTAGAACCCTCTGAGACACAAATTATAGTAATATCTTTTTGGATCCATTTCTTGAATAATAAAAATAAACATAAACAAATGGGACCTAATTAAACTTAAAAACTTGCACAACAAAGGAAACCGCAAAGTACGAGAATCCACAGAATGGGAGAAAATATTTGCAAACGGTGCAACTGACAAGGGGTTAATCTCTAGAATATAAAAGTAACTCATGTAACTCAATTTAAAAAAATCCCAATCAAAACATGGGGAGAAAATCTAAACAGACATTTCTTCAAAGAAGACATACATATGGCCAAAAAGCACATAAAAAGATGCTCAACATCACTAATTATTACAGAAATGCAAATTAAAACAACAGAGAAGTCTCACCTCACACCTGCAGGAATACCCATCATCATAGTCTACCAACAATAAATGCTGGCCTGGAGGGTGGAGAAAAGCAAATCCTTCTACAGTGTTAGTAGGAATGTAAATTGGTCCAAACATTATAGAGAACAGTATGGAGGTTCCTTTAAAAAAAAATAAATATTGAACTATCATATAATCCAGAAATCCCACTTCTGGGCATATATCTGGAGAAAACTATAATTCAAAAGGGTTCATGCACTCTAATATTCATTGCAGCAATATTTCCAATAGCTAATACATGGAGAAAGCCTAAATGTCCATCAACATACGAGTGGATAAAGAATGGTGTGGACACACACTCACAATGGAATATTACTCAGTCATATGAAAGGAAAGAAAGAACACCATTTCAGCAACATAGATGGACTCAGGGATGATCATACTAAGTGAAGTAAGTCAAACTGACAAAGATAAATATATCACTTATATGTAGAATCTAAAAAATGATACAAGTGAATTCTTTTACAAGACAGAAATAAATTCACAGATATAGGAAGCAAATTTATGATTAGGAGAGGGGAAACGGAAGGGATAAATTGGGAGACTGGGAGTGACATATACACACTATTTATGAAATACTGTAGATAACTAATAAGGATCTTCTGTACAGCACAGGGAACTCTGCTTAATACTCTGTAATTACTTATTTGGGAAAGAATCTAAAAATGAGTGGATATATGTGTATATATTAGAGAATGAAATGGCAACCCACTCCAGTACTCTTGGAGAACCCCATGGACAGGGGAGCCTGGTGGGCTGCTGTCTATGGGGTCGCACAGAGTCGGACATGACAGGAGCGACTTAGCAGCAGCAGCATGTGTATGTATAACTGATTCACTTTGCTGAACAGCAGAAACTAACACAATGATGTAAATCAACTATACTCTAATAAATTTTCTATTAAAAAGTCAGTGGATATTACCTCCAGGGAAACAGACAAATAGGGACAGATGCTGGTATAAGAAAAGATTAAGTACAATGCAGATCAGGGAGTTTATTTTGTCTATCTGCTTTTTCTGTGAGCTAAGAGTGCAAGTCAAAGGAGGATGAGGAGAAAAGAGAGGGATTTGTAATGTTCATTTTGGAAAGAGGAAATGGGCATGTTGCAGTCATGGGCAGTAACATACTTTTCTTTATCACTGTTACATAAATCAAACAATGTTAATTAATTTTTAGAGATTAAAAGGAACAAAAGACATTGCCCTTGCTTATGAAAAATTATCAATTTATTTTAAAGTGTTTTATTTCTAAAATTAGTATGATTAAGAGTATCTAGGGGCTCCCCTTGGAGAAGGCAACGGCGCCCCACTCTAGTACTCTTGCCTGGAAAATCCCATGGATGGATGAGTCTGATAGGCTACAGTCCATGGTGTCGCAAAGAATCGTACACAATTGAGTGACATCACTTTCACTTTTCACTTTCATGCATTGGAGAAGGAAATGACCACCCACTCCAGTGTTCTTGCCTGGAGAATCCCAGGGACAGAGGAGCCTGGTGGGCTGCTGTCTGTGGGGTCTCATAGAGTCAGACACGACTGAAGCAACTTAGCAGCAGCAGCAGCAGCAGGGGCTCCCCTAGTTGCTCAGATGGTTGTATTGCAGGAGACCCTAGGTTTAATCCCTGCATCGGCAAGATCCCCTGGAGAAGGGAATAGTTACCCATTCCACTATTCTTGCTTGGAGAATTCCGTAGACACAGGAGCCTGGTGGGCTACAGTTTACAGAGTCACAAAGGGTTGGACCAGACTGAACAAGGAATAGGAGTAGCTAGAGAGGGTCTCCAAGCTATTCCTTAAACTGGACTAAACAAATACCTGAAAGAAAAATGAGGTCACACTGTCATCTAAGTAGATCAGTATAAAATCATGCTGAGATTTAAAAAAAAAAAATACGTTGCTAAAATCAAATGGAACTGGTATCACTTCAGCTATATATACAATGCAATTATTGATTATCTTGTCGGATATTAAAGTACAATTGGAGATTTAAAAATTATAATTAGGAAAGGAAGTATTAGTATCATATCATTAGGAAGTTTTCTAACAAGCAGAAAAGATACACTTGTAAAGAAATCATAGCAGGTACTATAAAGAATATAATAAACAAATAGGTGCAATGCACAGGGCTGGTTGATGGCAACTGTAACAAACTAACTCTTATTTGGGGCAGCTATATATTTCAGAGGCATACTACAAAAATGACAAACATCACACTTTTCTCAGTTGATTTCTGATTAGCTTATTAGCTCAACATATATTGATTGAGCATCAACTATACATCAGGAATTTTTTACATGCTGGGGTAAAGCAGTGAATTGGTTAGATATCCCTGTCCTTGGATGGCTTACATTCTAGTAGTAGGAAGAGACTATACACACGCAATTCATGTCATCTAGAGATAAGAAATATAAAATTAACTGACACACAAAGTTGGGAAGTCAAAGGAACCCATGCAGCATTTATAAATGCAAGTAACAAGGTACAGGAAAATAAAGGGGGTGAAAATAAGACTAAAGATTTAATGAAACTTGCTAAGTCTTTTGAATGTTGTATAAAAATGGATTTTATTCTGATGGCATTGTTAAACTACTAAAGGGTATCAAGCAACTGGGTGACTTAGATTTTTATTTCAAAGTAATTGCTTGCACAGTGGTGTAGTGTTTCTTGTCTTTATTTCTGGCTGCATTGCACAGCATGCATATTTTAGTTCCCTGACCGGGGATTGAACGTGCACCCCCTTCCCTTGTGCAGTGGAAGCACAGAGACTTCACAGTTGTGTAGCATTTGAATCACACTAGAGAGAGACTAAAATAGCCTTTTAGGTAAAAAAGCAAGGATGAAAATAAAACGAATGAAGGAAAGAATATGGGGAAAAGGGGAAAATAGAGGAAGAAAAAGAGAGAAAGAATTAAGGCAGAAAGAAAACAACAAAATTCAGGTTAAAAAAGCAAGAAACTATTTTCTGAATGAAATAAAGGGTGAATTCAAGAGATAACAGTACAGCATAGTATGACTCAAGGATCTCAAACCCAGATCTGGGAAGAGGGAGGAGGGTCAAGAGGGAGGGTACATACATGTATCTATGGCTGATGTATGGCAGAAACCAACACAATATTGTAAAGCGATTATCCTTAAATTAAAAATAAGTTTTTGAAAAGAGAGATAAAGTACAGCATAATTATTTAATTAGGCCCTACTACAGCCAGGCTTTCTGCTTCCTAATTGTATCTTGTCTACTTATTTCTGCATGATCTTGGGTAAAGTCTTCCTTTGTCTCTGATTAGTTGTAAAATGAAGAGAATAGAATAGAATTCATGTGGTTGTTATTGGGACTGAAATAATTAATATATGTGTTTTTGTTTGCAAAACTATACCTGGCACATAATAAGTGATCAATAACTATTAAAAAATTAAAAAGCAGAATCTGTTGGCTTAGCAGATATAAAGAAAGTCATAGAATAATATGTAGAAGATAACTTCAAATTTCTTGTTCCATTAATTGAACTCATGACAGTAGCACCAGTTTAGAGAGGGAAGCAGATTTAAAAGGTAACAATAAGGTCATTAAAAAATTATTTATTTTACATTTTGATTTTGAATTATCTGAGGGATGTCTTATTATGTT
>SJYC01057292.1:0-15284 GCA_006408675.1 Madoqua kirkii
TTTTTTTTTTTTAGGCTCACTTGTTCAGTTGCACTGTGGGGAGGGAAGGATGCTGCACACAAATAACACTACCGTGTGTTCTTAGTGTGTCAGCCCCACTGGGTCTGTCCCCGCTCATGGTGTACACTGCTCAGGCTCTAGGTGGCTTCGCCAGGAACCGTCTGAGGCCAGCCCTGGGCTGCATGCACCTCTCCAGTCTAAGCTGCTCAAGCTCAGGCACTCAGTTAGTCCTCAGAGGCACAGACTTGGCTGGGCCTGCGTTTTGTGCCCTTCCCAGGTCTGAGCAGCTCAGGAGTTTGGCAAGCACAGTTGCTGTGACTTATAGCCTTTCCCGACTCTGCTGCTCAGTTTTCTGGGCAACACCACAGTTTAAAAGCATCAGTTCTTCCACATCCATACATGACCACAAGAAAAACCATAGCCTTGACTAGGCAGACCTTTGTTGGCAAAGTAATGTCTCTGCTTTTGAATATACTGTCTAGGTTGGTCATAACTTTCCTTCCAAGGAGTAAGCATCTTTTAATTTCATGGCCACAATCACTATCTGTAGTGATTTTGGAGGCCCTCAAAATAAATTCTGACATTGTTTCCACTGTTTCCCATCTATTTCCCATGAAGTGATGGGACCAGATGCTATAATCTTAGCTTTCTGAATGTTGAACTTTAAGTCAACTTTTTCACTCTTATCTTTCACTTTCATCTGGATTCTTTTAGGATTGTTTAATCTTGATTTTCTGTAGTTGAAAGATGATATACCTGAGGCCTTTTGTTTTGGAGGGGTACTTATCCTGCTTGGAGTTCTCTCAGATTTGTTGATCTGCGATTAATGGCTGTAATTTGGGGAAATTCTCAATCATTATGCTTTCAAATATTTCTGTTCTTTTCTCTGCTTCCGGTGTTTCCATTATGTGCATTTATATATTTTTTGTAGTTACTCCACAGTCCTTGGATACTCTGATTAGTTTTAGTCTTTGCCCTCTTGGCTTTTCAATCTGAGGATTCTATTGCGATATCCTCTATTTCAAAAGTTTTTTCTTACCCAATGTCCAGTCTACTAATAAGTTCATTAAAAACATTCTCAATTTCTTTTGTTTTTAATTTCTAACATTTTTTTAAGATCTTCATCTCTTTTCTTATACTCGTCATCTCTTACCTGCCATCTACTTATTCCTAGGAGCCCTGAGTGTATTAATCATAGTTGCTTGAAATTCTTGATTTGAAAAATCCATCATTCCTGCCATGTCTGCTTCCAACACTTCATCTTTCTCTCTTAAAAAAATATTTTGCCTTTTGATATGCTTTGTACTTTTGATAAGTGGACACGATGTACTGTGTAAAAGGAGCTCTGTAAATAAGTCCTTAATAATGTGGTAGTGTGTTATGTGTGGGGTATGTGTGTGTGTGTGTGTATGTGTGTGTGTGTGTGTTGGGGGTATGTGTTCTAGACTCCTTGGGTAGGTCTTACTGTGTCTGAGCTTGTGCCTCTAAACTATGAGCTTCAAAAGTGGTTCAGCTTTTTCTCCCCACTTAGGCAGGGTGGCAGGAGTAGGGTATTCCTCTTCTTCATCTCAGTAAGGCTCTGATAATACCTCAGGTTAGATGCTGGTTAACTGGTGTCTCTTAAGGCAGGCCATATTAAAGAGAAGAGAGTGCTCTGGCAACTTCAGAATGATTTGTTGTTCTGTTTTGCTTTTCATTTTTCTCTTCTAGAAGGTTGAAGGCATTTGTTTCTAATATTTAATATGAGGAAATGGCAAAGCTCCTACAGGTCGTTCTCAATATACTTTGGGCCCTCTAAGAGTGGGCCCCCCTCTGGAGTTCTTAAATCTCACTGCTGTCTGCACTGAGCCTTGAGTGATTTGTCAGTTACAGTTCCTATTTTCCTGTCCTGACACTGGTTCCCCAGGGCATTTTCAATCAAGAGACTGCTCTGGTAAGGTGGACTCCTGTACAATCCTGGGGGTGTTGATTTGTGCTATAAATTCACTTTTCTCATGTAACTGAGGAAAGTTGTTGATTTTTCAGTCTCTTTCAGTTCAGTTCAGTCACTCAGTCATGTCCGACTCTTTGCGACCCCATGAATCACAGCATGCCAGGCCTCCCCGTCCATCACCAACTCCCAGAGTTCACTCAGATTCACATCCATTGAGTCAGTGATGCCATCCAGCCATCTCATCCTCTGTCGTCCCCTTCTCCTCCTGCCCCCAGTCCCTCACAGCATCACAGTCTTTCCCAATGAGTCAGCATTTCGCATGAGGTGGCCAAAGTACTGGAGTTTCAGCTTTAGCATCATTCCTTCCAAAGAAATTTCAAGGCTGATCTCCTTCAGAATGGATTGGTTGGATCTCGTTGTAGGAGTCCAAGGGACTCTCAAGAGTCTTCTCCAACACCACAGTTCAAAAGCACCAATTCTACAGCACTCAGCTTTCTTCACAGTGCAACTCTCACATCCATACATGACCATTGGAAAAACCACAGCCTTGACTAGACGGACCTTAGTCAGCAAAGTAATGTCTCTGCTTTTGATGCTATCAGTCTTTTTAGCTAATGATTACAACAGAGTGGCAAATTCTCTGGAACCAGAAACTAGAAGTCCCTATTCACTATTGCGAATAGTTACAGTGTTTTGTTTTAAAACTCAACCTAATAGCAGTTAGCTTAATAAAAACTCAATATAAATAATAACTTAAATGGAGCAATATAAGGAAGGTAGGCAAGGCAATGGCACCCCACTCCATTATTCTTGCCTGGAAAATACCATGGACGGAGGAGCCTGGTGGGCTGCAGTCCATGAGACAGTTGGACACTTTTCATTTTCATGCATTGGAGAAGGAAATGGCAACCCACTCCACTGTTCTTGCTTGGAAAATCCCAGGGACGGTGGAGCCTGGTGGGCTGCCGTCTATGGGGTTACACAGAGTCAGACACGACTGAAGCAACTTAGCAGCAGCAGCAGCAGCAGCAGCAGGCCATTCTATGTGACTGATGGTTTTTATCTCTAGAATTTCTCAAGCCAAAGTTAACTACCTATCAATGATCCCATGAAGAGTTTTCTGACATGATAAAGAAGAGGAAAAAAATAACATCTAAGTTAAATAACCAAATAAATTTTCATTCAAATTGGAAAAGTGAAAAAGAGTAAGTGGGAGAACGATAATAATTATGATGAGCAGTAATTGTAAATCTGGACCACCTCAAGTGAAAAATGGTCACCCAAATTTGTCTCTTTTAATATTATGATTTAGAGATTAAGACATGGAAATATGTAATAACATTTATTTGCAGAAAGTTTTAATTAGCTTTTATGGAACTAGATATATTATTAATTCCTTCTCCAGTGAATAGAAAAGTCATAGCCTTGACAACAAAAATATAAGTTCCAAGATTCAAGTCAGATGGACCAAATCTAAATACCATTTCTGAATCTTTGTCTTTGACATCATTATGAAGACTAAAAAGCTGATACAAGAAAATAGAATCATTAAGTCAGACACACATCAGTGTTCAAAAAACTAAAACGGAACCTAGCTTCAAATATCCTAAGAGAAAACTGCAAATCATATCCAGAATTAAATGATAAAATTAGGATAATTATAGATCTTTCTGAATACATGAGGAAAATCAAATCTGTGTAGGTAAGAAACAACATGTATACACAGACAAATAGAGGAACTAAGGAAACAGAGAAAGAATGCAAAGAATGAGAAGATTCTAATTGCTTAAGATGAATTATTGCTTTGAAGGCAATGGCACCCCACTCCAGTACTTTTGCCTGGAAAATCCCATGGATGGAGGAGCCTGGTAGGCTGCAGTCCATGGGGTTGCTAAGAGTCAGGCATGACTTGAGTGACTTCACTTTCACTTTTCACTTTCATGCATTGGAGAAGGAAATGGCAACCCACTCCAGTGTTCTTGCCTGGAGAATCCCAGGGACAGGGGAGCCTGGCGGGCTACAGTCCATGGGGTCACAAAGAGTCAGACACGACTGAAGCAACTTAGCAGCAGCAGCTGTTAGCTAAAGAGTTTCACGTTCCCCAATTTCATCTTGATTAATTGGTCTTAGGAAGTTATCCTGCTTACTGTTATCACCTTGTAAAAGGCGTAGGCTTATAAAGCAGAGATTCCTTTAGTCCAATCCCAGGATTGTCTGCATTTAAGGAAACACCTAAGAAGAATGCATACTTATTGAAATTGCTCTAAAATGTAAGTGCAGAGCAAAGGCAGAAATGGAAAGATATCAAAAAGAAGTGATGTATGAGAAATTATCTCTTATGTACAGCTGTCCTTTTCATTTCAATCATAAAAGATAGGATAAAAAATGAAGACTTTGTTTTTCCATATTTTAGTCCTGATTAGCAGGCAAGGGAATAGGTTAAATTTTTTATCCTTCAGTATAGTTCAGTCTCCCAGTCGTGTCCATCTCTCTGTGATGCCATGCACTGCAGTTTTTTATCCTTCAGTTCAGTTCAGTTGCTCAGTCGTGTCCGACTCTTTGCAACACCATGAATTGGATCGCCAGGCCTCCCTGTCGATCACCAAATCCGAGTTCACTCAAACTCATGTCCATCGAGCCAGTGATGCCATCCAGCCATCTCATCCTCTGTCGTCCCCTTCTCCTCCTGCTCCCAGTCCCTCCCAGCATCAGAGCCTTTTCCAATGAATCAACTTCTTGCATGGGTTGGCCAAAGTACTGGAGTTTCAGCTTTAGCATCAGTCCCTCCAATGAACACACAGGACTGATCTCCTTCAGGATGGACTGGTTGGATCTCCTTGCAGTCCAAGGGACTCTCAGGAGTCTTCTCCAACACCACACTTCAAAAGCATCAATTCTTCAGTGCTCAACTTTCTTCACAGTCCAACTCTCACATAATTACTTTTAAAAGTCTAGTATCAACCAAATAATCCAATTGTTTCTTATTTCTCTTTACTTTCAATAGAGTTTACTTCAACAGAGATCAAGGAGAATGCTATCCCTCCAACTCCTTATTTCTGACATTCTGGTCGTTTTCCATACTCTCAGTTTTACATCTCTGACATTTCCCCAACTGCCTGGTTTCCGTGCATCTTTATCTGTAGTGGAGGGCTTTAATTTTTTGCTTTTGAGGCCAACCTCAGACTCCCTCTGTGTCTTTTCTAGGGCAACGGTTACAGAATTTACTAATGACACTATTTTACCTCCACAGTGAGGATTTTCCTGGTGGCTCTGATGGTAAGGGATCTGCCTACAATATGGTAGACCCAGATTTGATCCCTGGGTTGGGAATATCCTCTGGAGAAGGAAATGGCTGCTCACTCCATTATTCTTGCCTGGAGAATTCCATGGACAGAGGAGCCTGGCAAACTAAAGTCCATGGAGTTGACTCAACTGAGTGACTAACACTTTCACTTCTTTCAGCTGATTGTCACAGCCAAAACAGCTCTTCTCAGTGTTGTCACTAATGTCCTATTACTAGGAATTAAAAGTCTTTGTCCACTGGAAATGGTGGGGTTACTCATTAGTATTTCTGCCTAAGCAAAAAATTAAATAAGTAAGATTGGAAGGTACATATATAAATATCTTCAGCTCTATTTTTTTTTACTTCCTAATTAATAAAGCTGGAAACAAGCAGAAAATATACTCACATAATTACTTTTAAAAGTCTAGTATCAACCAAATAATCCAATTGTTTCTTATTTCTCTTTACTTTCAATAGAGTTTACTTCAACAGAGATCAAGGAGAATGCTATCCCTCCAACTCCTTATTTCTGACATTCTGGTCGTTTTCCATACTCTCAGTTTTACATCTCTGACATTTCCCCAACTGCCTGGTTTCCGTGCATCTTTATCTGTAGTGGAGGGCTTTAATTTTTTGCTTTTGAGGCCAACCTCAGACTCCCTCTGTGTCTTTTCTAGGGCAACGGTTACAGAATTTACTAATGACACTATTTTACCTCCACAGTGAGGATTTTCCTGGTGGCTCTGATGGTAAGGGATCTGCCTACAATATGGTAGACCCAGATTTGATCCCTGGGTTGGGAATATCCTCTGGAGAAGGAAATGGCTGCTCACTCCATTATTCTTGCCTGGAGAATTCCATGGACAGAGGAGCCTGGCAAACTAAAGTCCATGGAGTTGACTCAACTGAGTGACTAACACTTTCACTTCTTTCAGCTGATTGTCACAGCCAAAACAGCTCTTCTCAGTGTTGTCACTAATGTCCTATTACTAGGAATTAAAAGTCTTTGTCCACTGGAAATGGTGGGGTTACTCATTAGTATTTCTGCCTAAGCAAAAAATTAAATAAATAAGATTGGAAGGTACATATATAAATATCTTCAGCTCTATTTTTTTTTACTTCCTAATTAATAAAGCTGGAAACAAGCAGAAAATATGCAATCTCAGTGTCACAAATTTTTTTTTTATTTTTTTAACCCTCAGTACTAGGACATCAAATGCTGGCCTCCGTAGAGTGGGAAGTGGGCTGTGTAGATGTCATTGATAACACGTCACCTAATATCCATTCATTCAACTGCTCAAGCATAGGGACTTTCCTGGTGCTCCGGTGGTTAAGAATCTGCCTACCAATGCAGGGGATATGGGTTTTATCCCTGGTCTAGGAGCATCCTACATGCTGCAGAGCAACTAAGCCCATGTGCTATGACTACTGAGCCTATGCTTTAGAGCCTGGGAACTGAAAATCCTGAAGTCTACATGCCTAGAGCCTGCACTCCGCAACAAGAGAAGCCCACAATGAGAAACTCATGCCCTGCAGCTAGAGTAGCCCCTGCTCGACACTAAAGAAAGTCCAAGAGGAGCGGTGAAGACCCAGCACAGTCAAAAACAAATGCATTAAAAGTTAAAAAAACAAAACACAAAAATACGGTTAGCATACACGGGATTATAAAAATAAAAATATAACAGGCAGTAGACCAGGCCCTGGAACAAGGGCACAGAGAAAAACAACATGCACTGACCTCATGAAGATGAGAATCCAATGGAGTACAGGACACTAACTTCTTACACACTTACTTATTAGGATGGGTCTGAATGAAAAATAAAACATGTTTCTATAAAGTAAAAAATGAGTTCCCTGAGAAAGTCAGAAAGTAACTCTTACAGTACAATATGGAGGATAAATCAATGTTACCCAAATGGAGAGAGGAGAAAGGCCTAGCAAAAATTCCAAGTTAGGAGGTGGATGGTGAGGTGGATACATGCACCAAGGTTCAGGGGACAATTTGTGATTTGTAAGTTTATCTCGTTATTCATGTACCCCTATTATCTCTAGTATTTTCTTTCTTTCTTTTTTTTTTTTTTTTTACAAACTATGACATTTTTTAGAGGAAAAAGTCTTATATATTAGTAGCTTTAACTGCATGTGTGTGTGTGTGTATGTGTGTGTTTCCCTGCCTTTTTTTTTTTTAACAAGGGTTTATCATTTTGCACTTTTTTATGCATAGCCAGCCCTGATTCCCTAAGCTAGATAGAGAATACATTAGGTGAAAGAAAGTACAGAGGCAGAGAGAACATTTGAACAACCTCAGTGTTGCACCTTTCCAGCAAAAAAAAAAGCCAAAAATGTCCATTTCCCCTAACTTGGGCTGCTACCTTTCAGAGCAGACACATGGTCTTTAATCAGCACCTTTCTAGTCTTAGACCACTAGATAATATATGCACCCAAATTTTTTAATTGCTATGGTCTTATGGACTATAGCCACACACACACCCTCACCCCCAGCACCCCCAGTCTTCTCTATCCATGGGATTTTCCAGGCAAGAATAGTAGAATGGGATGCTATTTCCTTCTCCAGGGGATCTTCACAACCCAGGTACTGAAACTGCAACCCTTGCATCTCCTGTTTTGGCAGGCAGACTTGTTACCACCTGTGCCACCTGGGAAGCCATTACTTGCATAATAATTCTCAATTGTTCTCATAATTAATTATTAACAATATTTCAATTTAACAATTAAAATTACTTTTTATAAAATATGCTTATTATTTAAATTGAATATAACTATTGAATTTTAAGATTAAGAGAAAGCAGATTTTAAGAGATTATGGAAGAAGTATGACATAGAAATGTCACATTTGAAAATCCATTTGTGAATTTTATAAACATATGAAAAGGCCAGAGAGGTGAGTATGAAAACTAAAATGTAATATTGATTTAGCTGATAACAAGATTTGCAAAAATGTAAATAATGTTTTGAGGTGAATACTTGAGTACCAAATTTATTTGACATATCTTTGTATGAATCTCATTGCTTTCCATAAGATGAGGGAAAGAAATATATATTACTAGGATTCAGAAGCCAGATATTTTGGCATCTCCTGTAATCTTTTTATAAATTTCTTCTGAATCCTCAATCTAAAGTTAGAAAATACCTTTAGTCAAACATGCATTTGCTTTAATCAAAATCTTCCCATAGTCTATAAGTATTGTGAGTTATCTTATAGAAAGTTTATTTCAATAGGCATGTTTTTAAATGAAAATTTGCTTTTTAACCTGGAAGTAATTAATTATCTACTATCAATATTTTTTGAGCTCTTGAGCACATTGAAATTCAACAAGCCATCTGTTTCTATAGAAAATACCTTTAGTCAAACATGCATTTGCTTTAATCAAAATCTTCCCATAGTCTATAAGTATTGTGAGTTATCTTATAGAAAGTTTATTTCAATAGGCATGTTTTTAAATGAAAATTTGCTTTTTAACCTGGAAGTAATTAATTATCTACTATCAATATTTTTTGAGCTCTTGAGCACATTGAAATTCAACAAGCCATCTGTTTCTGAAGACATCATCTTTGTTTCCTCTTACTGTACTTCTATGAAAGGAGACCTCTCCTTATTTTCTAACTGGAGAATACTCAGTGGTAAAGCAGTATTCTACCGATGTAAAAGTCAATAAAATTTCTTTGTGCCAAGTTAAAAAAAAAAAAACGCTTTTAAAATTTTAGACTGTAAGCAAAGCACATCATATGTGAGATATAAACTGATATTCACAGAAAGTTTCATTTTCTATTCTTACTCTACACGGCAAGTTACAACATGCTCGGCTTTTTAGGTCTCCTCAGAAGAACAATACAAATTGGAAACACTGACTCTCTTGTGATTACAATTCCTTTAAAAATAAGATAGCATGTGTATATATAAAATATAGAAATCAGGAGAAAAAAAATCAGACACAGTTTTTTTTTAAGTTTTGACCATTAATAAAGAAGCTGATAGAAAATGTATATTTTTACATTTTAAGATCAAATAACATATTTGAACAATCATGTATCTTTTTATACCGTATTTTATTATCCTTAATTAGTTGATCATTAATCCTAAAGACAACATCCAAAGCTAGACCATATCAGTGAAGTCTATAAAGTTGCCGGAAGAAAAAAAATCAGAAGGGTAATAAGAAAAAAATCATATCATAGGATCTCCTAGCTTTTGCTTATTCAACACTTCAACAATTACTCAGTGCCTGCACATTGCTCCCCTTTGGAACAAGCACTTATGAAACATATACAAATAAAATATCGATCCTGCCCTCAATGTTTCCTGTCAAGTCAGGAGATTGTGTGGCAGGTCTTATGGCTCATTTTGAACATGGTAATAGATCATGAGAGAAGCACAGATCTCTCAGAGAGTTGTCACTCAATCTCAACAACCATTTTTCAATATAAGAAGCAAAATGTCAGTATGATTTCAAAGGAAGTTACAATTTAGAAGTAATTATAATTAAAATGTTGAGGTGTGACAGAAAACAAATTATGTAAAGCAATTTTAATTAAAAAATATTTAGGTAAATCAGGTTTTAAATAAATATATCAAGATATAATTTAAAAGTAAGAACCTTTACTCACTTAAAGGCTTCTAAAATATAAATAGAATTTTAGATCATGATAATATCGGTGAAGAACCACTTTTAATCTGCATTCTTGACTCTATAATAGATTAAATATTCCTTCTTCATTCTCTCTTTATATGGATGGCATTTCAGTCTCAATGCATGTGTTTGAGTAAACTCTGGGAGTTGATTATTGACAGGGAGACCTGGTGTGCTGCAGTCCATGGGCTGCAAAGAGTCAGACATGACTGAGCCAGTAAACTGAACTGAACTGATGGTCGATTAATCTATGACAAAAAAGGCAAGAATATACAATGATGAAAAGACAGTCTCTTCAATTAGTGATTTTGGGAAAACTAGAAAGATGTTTGTAAAATAATGAAAACACTTTCTCATACATATATAAGACTCAGAATGGATTAAAAACCCAAATGTAAGACCTGAAACTGTAAAAATCAGAGAAAACATAGGTAGAATACTCTTTGACATGAAATATAGCAACATTTCTTTTGATCTCTCTCCTAAGCCAAAGGAAACAAAAGCAAAAATTAAGAAATTGGACCTAATTAAATTTAAAAGCTTTTGTACAGCAAAGGAACTGTCTCTTATACACATCTGAAAAGCCCAGGAATGACTCTAAGAAGGCAAAAGATGTAAAAATGCAAAACATTAATTTTTAAAAAACTGAGAACAACATGGAGAGAAAGATAATGAATTAATGTTTTTAAAATGATCATACTATTCAAGGCAATCTATAGATTTAAGGCAATCTCTACTCAAATGCCAGTGACATTTTTCACAAAAGTAAAACAAATAATTCTATTACTTGTATGGAAACACAAAAGACCTTGAATAATCCAAAGCAATCTTGAGAAAGAATAACATTGGAGTCATGCTCTCTGACTTCAGAATATATTCTAAGGCTATTCTAAACAGTTTGGTACTGACACAAAAACAAACACATAGATCAGTGAGATAGAGTAAAGAAATAAATGTATACATTTATAGTCAAAGAAATAGAGGAAAACAATAGAATAGGAAAGACTAGAGATCTTTTCAAGAAAATTAGAGGTACCAAGGGAACATTTCATGCAAAGATGAGCTCAATAAAGGACAGAAATGGTATGGACCTACAGAGTCCAAAAGTCTGTTCTATACATCTCTGTCCCTTTTGCTGTCTCATATACAGGTTTATAATTACCATCTTTCTAAGTTCAATACAGGATACAGGATGCTTGGGGCTGGTGCACTGGGATGATCCAGAGAGATGATATGGAGACAGCAGGGGGAGGAGGGTTCAAGATTGGGAACTCATGTTCACCCATGGTGGATTAATGTCAATGTATGGCAAAACCAATACAGTATTGTAAAGTAAAAAAAATAAATAAATAAAAATTAAAAAAAAATGGTATAGACCTAACAGAAGATATTAAGAAGCGGTGGCAAGAATACACAGGAGAACTGCACAAAAAGATCTTCATGACCAAGATAAACATGATGGTGTGGTCACTCATCTAGAGCCAAACATCCTGGAATGTGAAGTCAAGTGGGCCTTAGAAAGCATCACTATGAACAAAGCTAGTGGAAGTGATGGAATTCCAGTGGCGCTATTTCAAATCATGAAACATGAGGCTATGAAAATGCTGCACTCCATATGCCAGCAAACCTGGAAAACTGAGCAGTGGCCACAGGACTGGAAAAGGTCAGTTTTCATTCCAATTCCAAAGAAAGGCAATGCCAAAGAATGCTCAAACTACCACACAATTGCACCCATCTCACACGCTAGTAAAGTAATTCTTAAAATTCTCCAAGCCAGGCACTTGGACCATGAACTTCCAGATGTTCAAGCTGGTTTTAGAAAAGGCAGAGGAACCAGAGATCAAATTGCCAACATCTGCTGAATCATTGAAAAAGCAAAAGAGTTCCAGAAAACATCTATTTCTGCTTTATTGACTATGCCATGTGAATCACAAGAAACTGTGGAAAATTCTTCAAGAGATGGGAATACCAGACCACCTGACCTGCCTCTTGAGAAACCTATATGCAAGTCAGGAAGCAGCAATTAGAACTGGACATGGAACAACAGACTGGTTCCAAATAGGAAAAGGAGTATGTCAAGGCTGTATATTGTCTCCCTGCTTATTTAACTTATATACAGAGTACATCATGAGAAAGGCTGGGCTGGATGAAGCACAAACTGGAATCAAGATTGCCAGGAGAAATATCAATAACCTCGGATATGCAGATGTCACCACCCTTATGGCAGAAAGTGAAGAACTAAAGAACCTCTTGATAAAAGTGAAATAGGACAGTAAAAAAGTTGGCTTAAAGGTCAACATTCAGAAAACTAAGATCAGATCATGGCATCTGGTCCCATCACTTCATAGCAAATAGATGGAGAAACATTGGAAACAGTGGCATACTTTATTTTGGGGATCTCCAAAATCACTACAGATGGGGACTACAGCCATGAAATTAAAAGATGCTTGCTCCTTGGAAGCAACGTTATTACCAACCTAAACAGCATATTCAGAGAAGCAATGGCACCCCACTCCAGTACTCTTGCCTGGATAAACCCATGGATGGAGAAGCCTGGTGGGCCACAGTCCATGGGGTCACTAAGAGTTGGACACGACTTAATGATTTCACTTTCACTTTTCACTTTCATACACTGGAGAAGGAAATGGCACCTCACTCCACTGTTCTTGCCTGGAGAATCTCAAGGACAGGGGAGCCTGGTGGGCTACCGTCTCTGGGGTCGCACAGGGTCGGACACGACTGAAGCAACTTAGCAACAGCAGAGAGCATATTAAAAAGCAGAGGAATTACTTTTCCAACCAAAGTCAGTCTAGTTATGGCTATGTTTTTTTCAGTAGTCAAGTATGGATGTGAGAGTTGGACTATAAAGAAAGCTGGGCACCGAAGAATTGATGCTTTCGAAGAGTGGTGTTGGAGAAGAATCTTGAGAGTCCCTTGGACTGCAAAGAGATCCAACCAGTTCATCCTAAAAGAAATCAATCCTGAACATACATTGGAAAGTTGATGGGGAAACTGAAACTCCAATACTTTGGCCAGCTAATGTGAAGAACTGACTCATTTGAAAAGACCATGTTGGTGGGAAAGGTTGAAGGCGGGAGGAGAAGGAGGTGACAGACGATGAGATGGTTGGATGGCATTTCAGTCTCAATGCATGTGTTTGAGTAAACTCTGGGAGTTGATTATTGACAGGGAGACCTGGTGTGCTGCAGTCCATGGGCTGCAAAGAGTCAGACATGACTGAGCCAGTAAACTGAACTGAACTGATGGTCGATTAATCTATGACAAAAAAGGCAAGAATATACAATGATGAAAAGACAGTCTCTTCAATTAGTGATTTTGGGAAAACTAGAAAGATGTTTGTAAAATAATGAAAACACTTTCTCATACATATATAAGACTCAGAATGGATTAAAAACCCAAATGTAAGACCTGAAACTGTAAAAATCAGAGAAAACATAGGTAGAATACTCTTTGACATGAAATATAGCAACATTTCTTTTGATCTCTCTCCTAAGCCAAAGGAAACAAAAGCAAAAATTAAGAAATTGGACCTAATTAAATTTAAAAGCTTTTGTACAGCAAAGGAAATCATTAACAAAAGGGAAAAGAATAACCTACTGAATGGGGTAAATATTTGCAAATTATGTGATTTATAAGGGTTAATGTCAAAATGATATAAATAGCTCATATAGCTCTCTCTCTCTGTGTATATATATATATATATATATAAATTAAAAAATAGGCCAAAGAAGACATGGTTGACCAACAGGCACATGAAAATATGCTAAACAATGCTAATCAGAGAAATTTAAATCTAAACCACAATGAGATTTCACCTAGCTATCATCAAAAGGCCACAAATGACAAATGTTGGTAAGGATGTGTAGAAAAGGGAACCTTACACACTTTAGGACTGTAAATTGGCACAGCTACTATTGAAAACAGTATGGAGATTCTTTAAAAATCTAAAAGTAGAACTACTGTATGATCTAGCAGTTTCACTTCTGAATGTGCATCCAAAGAAAGCAAAGACACTCTTCAAAGAGATACATGCATCCTGAGATTCACAGTTTAGTCACTAAGTCATGTCTGACTCTTGTGACACCATGGACTGTAACCTTCCAGGCTCCTGTATCCATGGGATACTCTAGGCAAGAATACTGGAGTGGGTTGCCATTTCTTTCTCCAGGGGATCTTCTCAAACCAGAGATTGAACTAGGGTCTCCCACATTGCAGGCACATTCTTTACTATCTGAGCTACAAGGAAACCCCATGGAAATATTTAGGACATAGTTATAGTTATACTTAAATATTACTCATTGTTTAAAGGGCCCTAATTATACTTAAGTTATTTGCTGTTTATCTGATATTCAAATTTGATGTAGGTATCATAGTATGTATTCATGGGCTTCCAATAAATGGTGCTTCGACTAGGTGATACTAGTGGTAAGAACTTGTCTGCCAATGCAGAAGACGAGACACAGGTTGGATCCCTGGGTTGGGAAGATCCCCTGGAGGAGGGCATGACAACCTACTCTAGCATTCCTGACTGGAGCATCCCATGGACAGAGGAGTCTGGTGGGCTACAATGGGGTAGCAAAAAGTTGGATACAACTGAAGTGACTGAGCAGGCATGTATTTACATTTGCTAAGTCTGGCAACCCTAAATTGGCAGGAAAGAGTAAAATCCAGTGATTATGCACAATTACTGTAACTGAATTGACAGGTGCTTGCAGACCGAGAATCTGGTCTCACAGTGAACCGGCTAAGGCCCTCAGAGAATCTCTGTGAGGCACCGTGGAAAACCCAGGGTTCATGTAGAGGTCTTAACGAAGTCTATATTTAGCTGAAGGAATGTGGATAGCAGATATTAGCAGGTATCAAATAACCCAGAATTCATTAAGGCAGATATAGTTACTACCTAAGATACTACATATGAAACTCTAATTTTTAAGTTCACATTGGACCTTTCACTTCAAATCCTTTTAAAATAGTTAGGTTTGGATGGGAGATGATCTTACTTAGTTGCTTATCAGTTCAGTTCAGTTCAGTCACTCAGTCGTGTCAAACTCCTTGCGACCCCATGAATCGCAGCACGCTAGGCCTCCCTGTTCATCACAAACTCCCGGAGTTCACTCGGGCGCACGTCCATCGAGTCAGTGATGCCATCCAGCCATATCATCCTCTGTCAATCCCTTCTCCTCTGCCCATAATCCTGCCCAGCATCACAGTCTTTTCCAGTGAGTCAACATTTCACATAAGGTGGCAAAAGTACTGGAGTTTCAGCTTTAGTATCATTCCTTCCAAAGAAATCCCAGGGTTGATCTCCTTCAAAAAGGACTGGTTGGATCTCCTTGCAGTCCAAGGGACTCTCAAGAGTCTTCTCCAACACCACAGTTGAAAAGCATCAATTCTTCTG
>SJYC01057294.1:0-10770 GCA_006408675.1 Madoqua kirkii
TGTTACCACTTGTGTAAAATCTAAAAAAAAACAGACAAATGAATATAACAAAACAAACAGACTATAGGTATAGAAAACAAAGTGATTTTCACCAGTGGGAGAGGGAAAAGGAAGGCAGTAAGATATGAGTAGGGGATTAAGAAATACAAACTCTCATGTATAAAATAAATAACTTCAAGGGTTCTTTGTACAGAACATGAAATATAGCCAATATTTTATACTAACCTTAAAAGGAGTAAAAACTATAACAATTTTACATCACCATATTGTACACCTGAAACTATTACAAATCAATTATACCTCAATAAAGTTTATAGTTTCTGAAAAAATAAAGTGGTCATTTACTTGTCCTAATAGCACCATAGTACTTTCATAGAAATTATTTATTTTTAGATTTATACAGAGATGAAATACTAGAGAGTATGACATTTTAAAATATTTTCTTGTCTAAAATATAAATTTTATCCAAACCTTTAAGGTAGTTTTAACTGTGACTTAAAATTGAATGCCGATTACTATTTGCACAAGGTAGAAAGGTGTGGATCTTAAAACATTAAAATAAACCTAAAATAGTTTTCAAAAGATGTTTCCAGCTTGTTATGGTAGACAATATATGAGCTAATAGACATGTTAAAACCTCTCCTTGATAAAAATCATCCAGTGCTATTGGAAGTTTTCCCACCAACATTCTATACATGATAAAAGAATTATTAGCATGGAATATGAACAGTTTTATATTTTAAAAAAACAATCCAAAGCTACAGTCAGCCTCTCTTTTAAAATTTTGTAATAGTTGGTTATAAAGTTTAAACTACCTACCACATCGAAGGATATGCCAACATGTTTTTTTTTTTTTTCAAAAAACTACATAATTCTTAATTTGCTTTTGTATATCTTTAGTAATTTAACACCAAATTCCTACTTGGCAGATTTCTTAATTTCTGCAGCATTTCTGCAGCATCTTAAAACTGTTCCTGTTCCTTTTTTTCTGTTTCACACAAACCTAGATATAGAATAAGAATAGTACTCACACTGTATCCTGCATCAGAATTACCTAGAGGGCCTCTTAAAATATAGAAATCTAAACTCTACCCAAAGTTCCTGATTTATTAGGTCTGGGTATGGCCCTGCTGATTTGACTTTCTAACAGTTTTCCAGGTGAATGCTGATGTTGCTCTTCCAGGCACGTATGTTGAAAATCACTAAAATATAAGACTTTTCCCTTGATCTCTCCTAGATTATTCAAACAAAGAAATTGCTTGTTTGGTATACTACATTGAAGACTGGGACAAAGCGACTTTTCATTGCATCTTAATGAATAAATTAATACCTAATAGTAAATTTCTGGATTCTAATAGATTCTTTGGCCACATTATTATTAATTTCTTATTAGCCTTTATTTTCTGTGAGTACCAGCTCTCCTCACACTAGCTTGCAACCACTTTTTTTTTTTTCCTAACTTCTCCCCTCTTGCTGTTTGATCCAGCACTAACATTCTTATTAACTTTTTACAAAGACAACTTTAACATTGTTTATAAATTATCTTTGGAAACCATCACTTCCAGGATACAAGTGCACTTTTAAAATGGACTTTCAGGGTATTTGGGGATGGGACTGAGCCTCCTAAAATATTAATACCAGCGATTTCAACAACATCTTTCACCTTTCTAAAAATGATGAGTCCAGATTTGTTAATCTGCATTTAGAATGTTACTCTTTCAATTTACAATTGAGACACTAGAAAACATGTACCTGCCTCTTGTGACCTCAGGGAAGATAGGAAGTAACCAACTTCCAGGTGAATGAAAGAGAAATGCACTTTTTTTTTGACAGCTATTACAGTAGTGGCGCAGCTGGTAGCAGACTCGATTCTACTAGGTCACTATGGGATTCATTAGTGCCAACATACTCATAAAAAGGGGACAGAAATAAAAACATACAAAGTCAATACTGCATTTGAATGAGCCAAGGGAAGAGTAACCTACAAAATAAGATGAAAAACTAGCCACTAAGCTGAAGGTTGAGTAGATGAAGTTACATGTACAAATTTACTAGGGTTTTGGAGGAGACACACTTCCTTACATTGACAACATTACACTTGCAAGAAACAAGGAAAGGTCATACTTGGAAATTTGATGAAAACAAGCAATAATCCCATGTACCAAGAAAAATAGCATTTTTATTCTGATTTATGGATATTAGGTGTACTTGGACATTGATTCCAATTATATTTACAGCAATAATTTCACTTTTCTACTGAGAAATATTTTAAATAATCATATAAATTTATACATGTTTTAAATCAGGGTTCCCAACCTCTCTGATCTAATGCTGATGAAATAAGAATAGAAATAAAGTGCAGAATAAATGTAATGCACTTGAATCATCCCTATACCACCACCACCACCCCCCTCCCCTCCACCGTCCCACACCCCACACCAGGTGAGTAGAGAAGTTAGCTTCATAAAACCAGTCCCAATGCCAAAACCACTGGGGACCTCTGTCTTAAATCATAAAATAAATCTTTGGCCTAAGGCTTCCTAACTTTTTTCAGCAGGATTCCTCAGGGGGAGAAGAGAGTGAACTTTTACAGCAGGAAATCTGAGGACAAAGCCCAATGCAGCAACAAGCATGGCATTCCTGCGAAACAGCATAATATATCCTAAGTTTTCATTGTAAGTTGGTATCACAGCCTAATATATTTTTTACTTTAATGTCATTTTAATCAAGAAAAAATAAGTGAGTTTGCTTTCACCTTGATATCAACCTTGAAATGGACTTGCATTCAAAGGTAGACCTTCCTGTCAGTTGATTTAATGGAAAAGCAAATGAAATACCTATTGATCTTTAGGAATGCCCAGTGGATATCCTAACTGTATCATATACACACATGTTGCATTGACTTCTTTCTCACCCTCCATAGTAGCTTTTTCCTAGAATCTCCTTTCTCCACAAGTAGATATTCACTGAGATGAATTACCCAAGATGATTCAGCTGGTTTGGTGTGGATCTATGAGAGACTGGAAGAAAGAAGGGGTCAAGAGATGCCACAGCTGTTTACAACACTAATTATAGGGATAAGATACTTTTTGAGACTGAATTTGTAACTTATTTATTATTTGTATTTCCTTGCAAGTACATTGTTTAGATTTGGATTTGAAACCCCTTAATGTTAATCTTGGCTATTTCATGTAATGTGTGGTAGATCTCAAATGTCTCTAAATTTCTTGTTTACTCTTACATGAAGTTATTTTTTCTGAATATTATAGGAATACAAGGGCAAGCACATAAACATGAAAGTAAGGAGATACAAATCATAAATGTATTTTCTAAAATATAGTAGAAGTTAATGGAGTTTTTAGAATATCATTTATATATAAAGCAGAAAAGAGACTTGATATAATACACAAATGGGAATAGTTTTAAAGTAGTGTTGCCTACTCCAACCTGAGAAAAAATAAAGCATTTTACTGTCTGCAGTGTTTCAAAATTTTAAAAATTCAGAATACTTATAGAATTTAAAAAGATATATTTCACACCAGAAGTAAAATTAATTCAGATTGAGACATTTTAGAAATAGACATTGATATCATTGTTTTTAAATCTGTGTAATTTAAACAAATGTATTCTATTAATGACTGCTGATTCTACTTTACTAGTTTGTTGATACAGAGCCATATTTATCAGATTTTATCATACAGCAGAATCACCTGGAGAGACCATTGAACCACAGATGTCTGGGTCTTACTGGGTATTTCTAATTTGATACATCTCTACTGAATTTTTAACATGTTCCTAGGTGATTCAACACTTTGAGGACCACAGATACAAAGGCTAATGGATTTATTATGATGAGAGCAAAGCACAAAGGAATGGCTATTGAATGCTATGAAGAATCTCATTCCAGTGCTCAGCACATGTACATTATGACCTTAAAGATACAGTGTCCATTGCTCATTCTTCTCAACAGTGCAGTAGATATGTATTATTGTTCTCAAGACACATGATTCATTTTGACTCTAGAGTATTCCTTGTAAAATGGAAACTAAGTGTACCGAACTGCTGAGAAAATCCAGAGGGGGTGGGGGGAAAGCAAATGCTAATTTTGCTTTGCACTCACCTTTCTAAAATACTTTCACATCAGTTTTATGCACCAATAATTTATGGCTCAGAGATACTATTATTCTAGGATTACATACATTTTGGTGTGTTATAAGTCAGAATACAGGATCACTACTATAGGAAAGAGATCTAAAATAACAGTGAAGTAAATAAACTGGAAGCTTGTGTCTCTCTCATTTTAGAATATAAATGTAGGCAGGCAAGCTCTGGCTGCTGACTGCTTCTGGCCAGCCTGCTCTATGCAAAACATGACTTCATCTCTGTCTCAAAGGCTGCATCTGCAGTTGTGGTTGCTTAGCCAAAATGACAGGAAAAAGCCAAGCCAGGGCACACAACTTCAAGTTAAAAATGACCAATAAATCATACACATCACTTCTGTTTATATTCCATTGGCAAGAATTTAGTTAGGTAGACACACCTGTCAGACAGCAAGGGGGCTGGGAAATAAACCCAGCTCAAACCCAGGAAGGCTAGGGAGTAAGTGAAAGGGGAGAGGGAAAGAGGTAGGTTCCACTACTAAAATGAAAAAGAAAAAAAAAAAGAAAAAGGTGAGACAGTTTAATAGTGTCTACTACAGGTGGAAGCATAACAGGTGAAATAAAGCCATTGCAACTTTCATGGAAAATAAATTACCATGAATAGATTTAAGTAGCGGTCCCCAGCGTTTTTGGCACCAGGGACAAGACGTTGAAGAAAACGTTTCTGCTTGGGGCTGGTGCAGGCAGTAATGTGAACAATGGGCAGCAGATGAATGTTTGCTCCCTGCCTGTCATTCACCTTCTGCTTGTCCAGGAGTTCCTAACAGGCAGAGAACCCATACTGGTCCCTGGACCGAGGGACTGGGGACCCCTGATTTAAAGGATTCTTTAAAGCATTTCTGAAGGAGGCTACTTGCCTAAGGAAGACTGCAGTGTTTTAAATTTAACATTCCAGAGATGAACTAATGGTGCACTTTTAAGAAAACAATTTAACTTTAGGAAAGACAAAGTAGGCTTCCCTGGAGGATTATATATTTTTCTATATGGGTTTGTATTTAGGAGATAAAAGCAGAAAATCATGATAATGTTGGGAAGCATTTCCCATTTTACTTATGACAAACCACAATTAATATATCTAATAATAAAGATAAAATATTTTTGTTTTATAATTGTCAAGTAGAAATTGACATTGTAGTAGAATTTAAAAGACTACCTCTTCCCCCCTATTTTTATGCATGTAAATATGTTCTAGGAGACTTAGGTGAAAGCAAGCATTGTGCTGGTCTGATTCCTTCACATAAACCAATCTAATTATCTTTATTTTTGCTTAAATGAATGTCCTGCTCAAAAGTGATTTCATTACCTTTCTCTACTGCTATTTGTTTCCTCATTGTTCTTACACCTCTTTCTTTCTTGTTCCTCTGAAGAGGTTAAAATTTAAAGTGCAGTAAAGAAACTGTTGCCAATATATTTCACTAGATCAAAGTAAGCTGGTATTTAGAGACATATTGACCTGTTTTCCAGTTAGAGAGCAAGGAGTCATGTTATGAGATCAAGAGCCTAACTACATCTACAGAATGTTTAGTTGTAAGGATGGGCCATGAACATCTATGTGATTTCTTCTGAGAAAGTCACAGGACATTTATACATTAAAATAACCATGTTTGTCTCAAGTCAACTTTGGAGAATTGCAGGATGTAGGTCAGCTCCTTCCAGGTGTATAAACTTCAGTCTGTGGAATCTGACACTTTACATAGCACTTTAACACCTGTAAACTCCAGAGGTAGTGACAGTTTTCTGCACTTTCCTACATCCTTCCATTAGCAAAATCTTGTTCTGTATATGTTAAAAGCTGAGATGAAAGTTGGGACATGATGACAAGATGTGATTCACATGATCGTCTGAGTTGTGTGACATATTGGGAGCAGCATTTTATCACAGAAAAAGTTGAAAAGCTGACTATAGCAACAGTGATGGCATTGCCCTGCCTCCATCACTGCTGAAATTCTGGCTTAACTTGTGCAAAAATTACAGCAAACATCACCAACCGTTTTCTTTCAAATCATGGTAAGAGTTTTAAACTCCGCTCAGCACAGTGGACATTATCTCTGCAATGATTCTGCATTTGCTACGGGAAAAAACTCAGATAAACAGCCAATCAAGTAAACGTGTCATCATGAGAAAACAGTGGGCCAAAAATTCCCTTTTAAATTTATATATGGAGCTAGGGACAGGCTTCCCAGGTGGCTTCATAGTTAAAGAATCTGCCTGCCAATGCAGGAGACTCAGGTTCGATCTCTGGGTTGGGAAGATCTCCTGGAGGAGGAAATGACAGATACTCCAGTATTCTTTCTTAAAGAATTGCATGAACAAAGGAGCCTGACAAGCTATAATCCAGAGGGTTGTGGAGAGTAAGACACAACTGAGCACACATGCATATAGAAATAGAATAGAGATTGGGAGAGCCAGCCACTCAGAACAAGAAAAAATATTGACTTGAGTGAGATGGAAATGTTGATGATATGATAAAATATCATGAATTCAGTTCAGTTCAGCTCAGTCACTCAGTTGTATCTGATAAAGAAGTAAACAGGGACAAAAAATGCAATCAAGGGGAATGTTTAAAGGTTTTGCACACAAAAGTTATGGCATCAATATTTCCATGTGATGGATGATCTGTTTTTATATATAACTCATACCCGACCTAGAATGTAATGCAAAATCAGAAAACAACTGGGAAATATTATCTTCCATTGTTGTTGCAACATATGACAGCAAAGAAGAAGAAAAAGGGGGAATAGGAAGAAACAGAACAGGCAGAGGAAAAGGAGGCTTAGCAGGCAGAAGAGGAAGAGGAGGAGGAGGTAGGAAGAAGAATAAATCATTAAACTAGAAGGAATAGAGGAAGAGATCAGAGAAATATTGAAAGCCCCAGAGATATAGAGGTAGTGAAAACAAACAAAGAAACCAAACCTATTGAGAAATAAGAGGCAATAAATGCCTAGATCTGCCTGATCCTGGGAAGTAAAATTTAACAACACGTTATAAGAAGTTTGGAATAAACTTGAATTATTGCCATGGGAGGGCAGTTTCTTTATAGAAGGAGCTTGGTACCATATTTAGGGAAACTACTACCTAATCCAAGTATTATAAGGAATATTTAAAATCGCTAACATTTACTGAGCATTTTCTATGTTTTGTCTCTGTGGAAAGCGCCTAACACAATGGAGTATTACTAAGCCCTTAAAAAGAATAAATTTGACTCAGTTCTAATGAGATGGATGAAACTGGAGCCGATTATACAGAGTGAAGTAAGCCAGAAAGAAAAACACCAATACAGTATACTGACACATATATATGGAATTTAGAAAGATAGTAATGATGACCCTGTAAGTGAGACAACATAAGAGACACAGAGGTATAGAACAGACTTTTGGACTCTGAGGGAGAGGGAGAGGATGGGAAGATTTGGGAGAATGGCACTGAAACATGTATACTATCATATAAGAAATGAAGCACCAGTCTATGTTCAATACAGGATACAGGTTGCTTGGGGCTGGTGTACGCGATGACCGGGGAGATGGTGTGGGGTGGGAGGTGGGAGGGGGCTTCGGCATTGGGAGATCGTGTACACCTGTGGCTGATTCATGTCAATGTATGGCAAACCCAATGCAGGATTGTAAAATGGAATAAAGTATTAAAAATAAATAAATAAAATAAAATAAATTCTGGGGGGCGGTGGGTGGGGAAGTATCGCTTATTAGTTCCCGTAAAACTCTGAGGTAGAAGACGGAGTAAAAGTAATACACAATGAGACAACGTTCAGTAAAAGCGGAACCTGCCCAGACTATTTTGAGTGATAATTGAGCTAAAATCTGGAGATTGACCAGGAGTTAAGGAATGAAAATGGTTGAACAGTCTTTGCAGAAGGAATGATATAGTATACGCAAAGTTTCTGTGGTCATGGAGAGCATGTATTTTTCAAGAAACTGAAAGATTCGCTTACAGGAAATTTACCCTAGGAAAGAATAATATGTGGAAATAGACCATTGTTACAGGTTATAGAAATCTTAACCGTCTCTTAACATTCTTAACAGTCTCAAATTTTTAATATAGTAACACAGCATAAGAAATTTCCAGTTTTATTCTAGTTCACTATTCTTTTTTTTCTTCCATAAGAAGACTAAGCCACACACACACACACACACACACACACACACACACACACACACACACACACACATGCATGCACAAATATTTCTTAAGATCTTTCAGGAACTTTCCTGTTGACCCAGGGATAAGACTTTGCCTTTCAATGCAGGGGTGCAGATTCAATCCTTGGTCAGGGAGCTAAGATCACACATGTCTTGGGGCCAAAAATCCAAAACATTAAACAGAAGTGATATTGTAAAAATCCAATAAAAGGTTTTAAATTTAAAAAAAAATCCAATAAAGATTTTAAAAATGGTCCACCTCAAGAAAATCTTTTTAAAAAATATTGTCTCATATGGACTTAATAAGCCAAGAAGCTTATTAACCCAATAGTTATTTTTCAGGACCTATTCTATTAAAACATAATTATTTTTGTTTTGGTTAATTCATGTGATCTTTTTCTCCCATATTTGGATCTTTTTCCTCTAACCTTATTTGCCTACATTGCATAGCTGAGATTTATTCCCTTTTTTCTGTAATAAATCTCCTGATCCATGAAATAATTAACATTAATATGTTCAGAATTTACATCTGATATTCATAATATAGCACTTATTTAGACAGCAAGGGCATATCACTAAGTAAAATTACACCTGGGGAGAACTAATTATTCATCTATGGATAAATTTGAAGTTAAATAATATATTAAAGATAATTTTAAAATGGAAACATCACATGGGAAATGTAAGAGAATGAGAATGACTGTGTAACAAGACTGTGGAGAATGAGGAAAATTAACCAAGATTATAAAATTAAGATCAGCAAAGGAGAGGTATCAATGATTTTTGATGTAAGCAAAACTAAAACTGATGTCAAAGGATAAGATAAAGTCAGTTCAGTAGTTCATTGTTCCTGCCTGCAATCAATACAGCCCAAAGATATTTCTGCTCAATCAGTTTATTGAATTTTCAGAGCCTCAATAATACCTAATGTAAACATAAAGGTAAAGAAAATTTGGAGAACATTGAAGATGGAATACTAACAGAGGAAATGATAACAGAAATGATTTTATTTGTTGGTGTTTAGGGAAAGTTGGAGATAATAGCAGATGCAAAATGGCCAGATGTTGGAGCAAAAACTGTTTACTCCAAAACCACAGTGATAAAGAGAAATGTAACTCACCATTAAACTCTGCGATTAAAACGAAGGCAACGACAGTGATGATGACAAAGTCTAGACAACACTGAAGGAGAGAGGGAGGGGATCTCACTTGTAATTAACATTGGCTGTGTTCTAGAAGATAAAAAATGTATTCTCTCATTTCAGATAGATTAAAACATAGAGATAATTACCTTGCTTGCTACTTGTCAATCAGTAATATGGACATTTGAAGTGTTATCATGGCCACTGGCAGCACCAAATCCCCATTTCTCATTACCAACAGTCTGCATTACCCAGTAGTGTATGTTATAAACCACAAACTTTAATGTTTATTGAGAATCAGCAAGAATTCTTGTTAAAATGCATTTCTGATTCAGCAAGTATTAGGGAGGGCTGAGATTTGTATCTCTGACAGACTCCCAAAGATTGTTAATGCTGCTGGTCAATGGACCACATTTTTTGAGTAGGGAAGCAATAATTCAGACTTCATTTTCTATGACAGCATTAAAATAGCATAATATATACATGTTCTATTGTGAATTCTGGGTGGGAAGGAGGTAGTCACGAATAGACTTTTGACTGGGATCACTCAGTTAGGAGGGTCAGAGTGCAGCAAAGAAGATACAGGAACAAATGGACTGAGAAAAACAGTATTGCTGCCACTTATTCCACTTGCTTCTTAGCAGAATAACGATGGGGACACTGAAATCCACAAGATATAGCTTTCTTCTCTATTTGGAGTGATACTTGTATCAAACTTCAAAGACAGGAGTATTAAAAATTTATCCAGATGAAAACATGTGCATGTAGGCATTTCCACTTCCCATATCACTCTACTTCATCCCCTCAAATTACAAGTAATTATTTTATATTGTTAAGTTAATCATGTTCCCATTATGGCTTGCAATTGTAATTATTTTTTTTATTTTTTGTCTGGTTCTTGATTGTGAAAACTGGATCTTTTACTATTGTGGTTATGTAACTATTACTCAGTTAATTCTGGTGTATCATGATTGGTCAACAGAAAAATTATAGAATTCTTATTCACCAAAACTACCATTTAATAGAACAACCTGTAATCACTTTTAAAATTACAATTATCAGATGGACAATTCTGAAAATTTATTAGAATTATCTTGGATTTTTTTTGAAAAATAGAAGTGCTCAGATATTGCTTTTTTTTTGGCCAGAGACCCAGATATGTTTCTAATGAACAGCCTTGTTTAAAAACAAGTGGACCATATGACGATCTTTTATTTTTATCTAGCTTGTTTCACTTTGTCTATTTCATATTCACTCCTTCCATTTCATTTAGTTTATGTTTTCCAGTTTCTCCATCCCTTCTTTTTTTTTTTTT
>SJYC01057302.1:0-11734 GCA_006408675.1 Madoqua kirkii
AAAAATGCTTACTCCTTGGAAGAAAAGTTATGACCAACCTAGATAGCATATTCAAAAGCAGAGACATTACTTTGTCAACAAAGGTCCATCTATCTAGTCAAGGCTATGGTTTTTCCGTGGTTATGTATGGATGCGAAAGTTGGACTGTGAAAGCTGAGTGCTGAAGAATTGATGCCTTTGAACTGTGGCGTTGGAGAAGATTCCTGAGAGTCCCTTGGACTGCAAGGAGATCCAACTAGTCCATTCTGAAGGAGGTCTGTCCTGGGTGTTCATTTTAGGACTGACGCTAAAGCTGAGACGCCAATACTTTGGCCACCTCATGCGAAGAGTTGACTGACTGGAAAAGACTCTGATGCTGGGAGGGATTGGGGGCAGGAGGAGAAGGTGACGACAGAGGATGAGATGGCTGGATGGCATCACCCTCTTGATTGATGTGAATTTAAGTGAACTCTGGGAGTTGGTGATGGACAGGGTGGCCTGGCGTGCTGCAATTCATGGGGTCACAAAGAGTCGGACATGACTGAGTGACCGAACTGAACTGAGATGTGATCTGAGCTTTGTAGAATGATATAGTAAGCAAAGAAGACCTACTCATAAATGCTCAGTAAAGTCCTCAGACTCTTGTTAAATATGGCTGGAATAGTCTGAAAAAATGATAAAGATATAGGAAACAATGTCATTTGATAGAAGTAAAATGATATTTGTATTTATACAAATATCCCCTATATTTAAAGAACATGCTTTTAAAGTACATCGCTTAGTGAAGAGCTACTTAAAACTTCAGTAACAATAACAGAACTGAAATATTCATTGCATATTTACTGTGCATTAAGTACTGCTCTAGACACTCAGGAATCACTTTGTGTAAACTTAAAAAGAAAATTTTAAATAGCTTTATGATCCTTTGTGCAGGAAAAGGAATTTGACCTTGGCTATAGAGCTATAGTAGGTGCTACAGGGGAAATATGAATCCTGGGAGCTTCTTCTTCCAATGACAGTATCGTTTTGATGATACCATCCGAAGAAGGAAAAAGAGATTTTTACTTTTTACTGTGATGTGTTCCTCATGTTTGAAGGCAGAATTTATTAAAACAAACAAGCAAACAAAAAAACCCACTCTCAAGACAACTAGCCTCATGCTGAAGCAATGGATGGAAGTCGAGAGGAGTTTGAAGTAGAAATCACTGATTTTAATTACTGATTATATGACATCTCTAGAGTACTCTGTCCCTGTCTATGAAACAAGATAAAATTACTTGTCTTAGAGGGGTGTGGCAAGGACTAAAGAGGATAATTAAGGGTTGTGTGGTATCAGGAAAGTACAGACTGAAAAGTGGAGCTCAGAGAATTTAAATAACTCAGTTAGGGTCACATGTATTCATTGGCAGAGCTGTCTTCAAAGCCATGTCTTCCAGGTGCCTTCAAACTGAGATATTATATATTGCCATAGTAGATTATATAACATGAATATTTTAGAAATTCATTAAATAGCATTCACTGTTGTAAGCATGAAAATTTTATTAAAAACAAATAATAAAAGGAAACAATATCCTACAGAATACTTAATAAAATACTATAAGATGTTGCTTATGCTAAATGGGTGCCATCATATATCCAGTAGAGATATTATAGCCAAAGAAGTAAAAGAGAAGTCTGGAAAGACATACCAAATTATAGCTTACTTTTATTTCTTTCATCATGTTTTTCTTATCTGTAGCTTGTATCTATATATTTTCCATAATGAAAGCATATTACTTGGATTCTTACTCAAGGAACATGATCTGAAAGTAATTACATTCTGAGTCTCAATTTCATTTCTCTGAATATGCTTTTTCATTACATCCTGCTCATTTTATCTTGAAAGCTAAAATGTTCTTAAAATTCTAATCTACATTGCAAGTTAATTTTTTGTTGGTGCTTATGGATGTCACCAGAATGTTATTAAGGTAACACTCAAGATTAAACCCTGCCATGCCTCAAGGAGAAAACTGAGCTCAAGACTTAGCCGTGGAAATAAATGTTGTCTCTTACTATACATGGTATTAATTCTCAGTTATGCATGTTGTGCTCCTTTAAGGTATCAGTGAATATCCAAATTCAATGGCCCATTCTCAGAGATTTTTATCTGGTAGGTTTAGAGTGGATGGCAGACTCTATATTTTCTGTAAAGTTCTCATCTGATTCTGGCGAAAGGGCCTTAGAGTCTCTCAATTCTCCCTAAGAATTGGCCTTCCAACTATTGTGGCATATCAGTGAATAAAGCCTCCCAGTCATGTATCCATGCGCAAAGAAGCAAGTAACTGAAAGTTATTGTACCAGAAGAAGAGTTTCTTATTATGTCAGGATGGACTTGATTAACTCACAGTAATACAAACCCCTAATATGTAAGTGACTTACAATATTTTTTTCCCTTATTTATGGAATAGGCACAACAGAGGACAACATTAGGGCTATGCTTATAGTCACTCAAAGACTCAGACAGAGAGACTTGTTCAAATTCTTGTCAGCAGTGGTAAGAGAAAAAGACAGATCACAAACCAGCACTTCAAGTTTCTGTAAGAAAGGGCGCCAGCACTTCTACTTGTATTTTATGTCAAAAGAAATCAAACAGCCACGCTAAAATTAAGTGGGGTGGGAAAATCCAATTGGATCATGTGTCCACACAGAAGATGGCTAGAATAATGAATATTTCAATGCCAGACTCAAGAAGTTACAACAAAGTATAACAGTTACAAACCCTATGGAGGGGAGACTCAAAACTCAGAAATTAAATTTTAGCTGTATCATTCTTTGAATCAGGACAAGTCTCTTAACCTCCATAAGACTTCGCTTCCTTATGCCTTTGAATCTCCAAAGTCAGAAACCAATACGAAAAGGTATATAAAGTATGCTGCAGAATGCCTGACATGTAGTAAGAAATCATGATAATTAGCCTTATTCATAACTAAGAATTAGAATAGATATGTCAAAATATTTATATCCTAAAGTGGTGGTGGCTTTTTTGACCATGTCAAAGCCTTTGACTGTGTGGATCACAATACACTGTGGAAAATTTTGAAAGAGATGGGAATACCAGACCACCTGACCTGCCTCTTGAGAAACCTATATGCAGGTTAGGAAGCAACAGTTAGAACTGGACATGGAACAACAGACTGGTTTCAAATAGGAAAAGGAATACATCAAGGCTGTATATTGTCACCCTGCATATTTAATTAACTTCTATGCAGAGCACATCATGAGAAACTCTGGGCTGGAGGAAGCACAAGCTGGAATCATGATTGCTGGGAGAAATATCAATAACCTCAGATATGCAAATGACATCATCTTTATGGCAGAAAGTGAAGAGCTATACAGCCTCTTGATGAAAATGAAAGAGGAGAGTGAAAAAGTTGGCTTAAAGCACAACATTCAGAAAAATGAGATCATAACATCCAGTCCCGTCACTTCATGGGAAACAGATGGGGAAACAGTGGCCGACTTTATTTTCTTGGGCTCCAAAATCACTGCAGATGGTAATTGCAGCCATAAAATTAAAATACACTTACTCCTTGGAAGAAAAGTCATGATCAACCTAGTTAGCATATTGAAAAGCAAAGACATTACTTTGTCAAAAGAAAAGTCATGATCAACCTAGTTAGCATATTGAAAAGCAAAGACATTACTTTGCCAACAAAGGTCTGTGTAGTCAAGGCTACGGTTTTTCCAGTGGTCATATATGGGTGTGAGAGTTGGACTGTGAAGAAAGCTGAGCACTGAAAAATTGATGCTTTTAAACTGTGATGTTGGCAAAGACTCTTGAGAGTCCCTTGGACTGCAAGGAGATCCAACCAGTCCATTCTAAAGGAAATCAGGCCTGAATATTCATTGGAAAGACTGATGTTGAAGCTAAAACTCCAATACTTTGGTCACCTCATACAAAGAGTTGACTCATTGAAAAAGACCCTGATGCTGTGAGGGATTGGGGGCAGGAAGAGAAGGGGATGCCAGAGGATGAGATGGCTGGATGGTATCACGGACTCAATGGACATGAGTTTGGGTAAACTCCAGGAGTTAGTGATGGACAGGAGGCTTGGCGTTCTGGGATTCATGGGGTTGCAAAGAGTTGGACATGACTGAGCAACTGAACTGAACTGAATTGAACTGAAAGTGGTGGGGGTGCTGGTTCAGTAGCTAAGTCATATTTGACTCCTGCCTGTAACTGCCAGGCTCATCTGTCCATGCAAGAATACTCTAATAGATTGCCATTCTCTTCTCCAATATTCTAGAGAAAGTTAGCATTATAATGTAAATGATACTCTTTATCACTAATACAATGCATATTTATTTAACTATTCAGTATTCACAAGGTACCAGGTGAGGAAAAGTGAAGGATACAAAAATGAATAATAAACAGTCTCTGATATAAAGAATCTTACAATCTATTTAGAGTCAGAAAACTAGGCAAAAACACTAGGCAGATAGTCTAGTATGTGATATAATGGAGGAGCCATAGAGAGATATGGAAATGAAATCAGATTTGAGAAAATGGCAAGCCTGTTTTTGAAGAAGTAGCATTTCTTTTAGTACTATGTTGTAAAACATTTAGAAGTCTTTAAAGGTAAACTGGTAGCTGGTAAATATAAATGGAGGAACACTGAAGGACAGGTTTTATAGGAAATAGTTCTAAGGAAAAATAGATTTAGGTAAATATTAATGGATGATTAATAAGAGATAGATAAATCATAGGATGGAAGGCTATAAGGTATAACCTGCAGATATTCTTATTGAGAGAACAGTAGGCTTAACTAACATCGTGTGCACTCACAATGTGGCTGGAATCTGAGCAACACTTACTGAAGCAGTATAATTTTTAGATTTCCACATGTATCTTTGAGTCTTAATAGATAACTATCATGTGTGCATTGTCCTCACATTAGTAACAGGGTTATTCTGTTTTCTAAATGCTATTTTCACAGTAAGTGATGTCTAAGCAGTCAGACCACTTTCCAAACACTGCTGTTTCTTCCTTGCTGCACCCTCAGCCCTTGACTTAGGAGGAGGAAGTCCTGTGGAGAGGTGGAAGTATAGTAGAATGTCTCAGAGATTCAGGTGTGTGACAGTTTCCACAGACATCAAGCATGGCAGTTTGCCACAGGGGGGAAATGAGGTCTTTTGTTCACCATCATCAGGATGTGGTGCACGGGTTGTGACCAGACGACTTAATGCTTCTCTCGTTCAGCCAGTCATTCCTCTTGTCTTCTAAGTGCTTTGTATTCAGTCATCACTGAACTCTATTAAGTCCTTTGAATACACAGAAACCATTAAGTTATACTATCTTTTTATTAAATTGAAAGATTGAAATCATTCAAATTCTGCTCATAAATGTCTGCCAGCTAAGGCATTATTTAACTTGATATATAACTTAAATGGGCCCAGACCCCATCAGATATGAGATTGAGGCCTCAAGCTATTATCTACTACTAGAAAAGAAATTCTCCCTTTTAAGCAGGTGAGGTATTAGATACAAAAACCTTTATTTTCAATTATGGCACTTGAGCTCCCGATTGAACCCATTCTAATGCTATGTAGGAGGCATGCCAACTTTGCCTGTGATATAAATCAGTCAATTGTATTTCATTTTGATGCTTTTTAATTCATGAGACTTGGGGTTCATTAACAAAATATTCACATTACAAACTCCTATATTCAAAATGTGAACATTATATATACAAAAAAAAGGAAAGACACAAATTCTGATTTAAAAGGTAAAATGAAATGGAGAATAGAAATTACAAAAATATGGTCCACAAGACCTAAAAATTGAAATAAGTATTTATAATAAAATGTAACCATTATTTTCCAATACTTTTATTTTTCTATAAACCTTAAACTTATCTTAAAATAAAGCCTGTCCATTTACAAAACATGCAGCCATCAGTTGGTTACAATGTATACCTAGAACAGTCAGATCTAGAAAGTTACCTGAATTATATTGGCTACTCTTCACATCCATATTGCACAATTTCCTGTTCAGTTCAGTTCAGTCACTCATTCATGTCTGATTCTTTGTGACACCATGAACCATGGAACGCCAAGCCCCTCATTTCATCACCAACTTCTGGAGTTTACCCAAACCCACGTCCATTGAGTTGGTGATGCCATCCAGCCATCTCATCCTCTGATGTCCCCTTCTCTCCTGCTGTCAATCTTTCCCAGCATCAGCGTCTTTTCCAATGAGTCAGCTATTTGCATCAGGTGCCCAAAGTATTGGAGTTTCAGCTTCAACATCAATCTTTCCACTGAACACCAAGAACTGATATCCTTTAGGATGGACTGGTTGGATCTTCTTGCAGTCCAAGGGACTTTGAACAGTCTTATACAACACCACAGTTCAAAAGCATCAATTCTTCAGCACCCAGCTTTCTTTATAGTCCAACTCTCACATACATACTTGACTAACAAAAAAACCATAGTTTTGACTAGATGGACCTTTGTTGGAAAAATAATGTCTCTGCTATTTAATATGTTGTCTAGGTTAATTATAACTTTCCTTTTAAGAAGTAAGCGTCTTTTAATTTCACAGCTGCAGTCACAATCTCCCCAGACAGTCAGTTTGGTTGTTTTTTTTTTTTTTTTTTTTTTCTTATTTTTCTTGGGTATAGTCTTGATTCTGGTCTCCTGAGCAATGTCATGAATCTCTGTCCATAGTTCATCAGGCACTCTGTCTATCAGATCTATTCCCTTAAATCTATTTCTTACTTCCACTGTATAATTGTAAGATATTTGACTTAGATCATACCTGAATGGTCTAGTGGTTTTCCACATTTTTTTCAATGTAAGTGATTTTTGCAATAAGGAGTTTATGATCTAAACCACAGTCAACCCCTGGTCTTGTTCTTTTCTGACTGTATAGAGCTTTTCTATCTTTTTCTGCAAAGAATATAATCAATCTGATTTTAGTGTTGGCTATCTGGTGATGTTCATGTGTAGAGTCTTCTCTTGTGTTGTTGAAAGAGGGTGTTTGCTATGACCAGTGTGTTCTCTTGCCAAAACTCTGTTAGCCTTTGCCCTGCTACATTCTATACTCCAAGGGCAAATTTCCTGTACATACACACAAATGTAAGACATATTCATGGTATCAGAAGAGAAACTGAAGCAAAATGATGAGGCAAATTGGAAAGATATTAACAAAATATTACCTTCCTCATACATTTTAAGTAATTTGACGTTTTCTAATACAAAAGAAATAATGATTTTCATGGAACTCTCTTGCTTTTTCCATGATCCAGTGGATGATGGCAATTTGATCTCTGGTTCCTCTGCCTTTTCTAAAACCAGCTTGAACATCTGGAAGTTCATGGTTTATGTTCTGCTGAAGGCTGACTTGGAGAATTTTGAGAATTACTTTACTAGCATGTGAGATGACTGCAATTGTACAGTAGTTTGAACATTCTTTGGCATTGTCTTTCTTTGGGACTGGAATGAAAACTGATCTTTTCCAGTCCTGTGGCCACTGCTGACTTTTCCAAATTTGCTGGCATATTGAGTGCAGCACCTTCACAGCATTGTCTTTTAGGATTCGAAACAGCTCAATTGGAATTCCATCACCTCCACTAGCTTTGTTCGTAGTGATACTGTCTAAGGCCCACCTAGTGTGTTGGAGAAGACTCTTGAGAGTCCCCTGGACTTCAAGGAGATCCAACCAGTCCATTCTAAAGGAGATCAGCTCTGACATTTCTTCAGTAGGAACGATGCTAAAGCTGAAACTCTGGTACTTTGGCCACCTCATGAGAAGAGTTGACTCATTGGAAAAGACTCTGATGCTGGAGGGATTAGGGGCAAGAGGGGAAGGGGATGACATGGGATGAGAGGGCTGGACGGTATCACGGACTTGAAAGACGTGAGTCTGAGTGAACTCTGGGAGTTGGTGATGGACAGGGAGGCCTGGCGTGCTGTGATTCATGGGGTCGCAAAGAGTCAAAGACTGAGCTACTGAACAGAACTGAATGCAAAAGAACATGTTCAGGTTCAATTATCTTCCCCACGAACTCAGATTTCTACCTTTGATGACTTTTGCATGGTATTCAATAATGTATCATCTAAAAAGCAAGAGAGTTCCAAAAAGAATGTATTTCTGTTTTATTGACTATGCCAAAGCCTTTGACTGTGTGGATCACAATAAACTGTGGAAAATTCTGAAGGAGATGGGAATACCACACCACCTGACTGGCCTTTTGAGATACCTGTATGCACATCAGGAAGCAACATTTAGAACTAGACATGGAACAACAGACTGGTTCCAAATAGGAAAAGGAGTACATCAAGGCTGTATATTGTCACCCTGCTTATTTAACTTATATACAGAGTACACTATGAGAAATGCTGGGCTGGAGGAAGCACAAGCTGGAATCAAGATGGCTGGGAGAAATATCAATAACTCAGATATGCAGATGACACCACCTTTATGGCAGAAAGTGAAGAAAAACTAAAAAGCCTCTTGATGAAAGTGAAAATGGAGAGTGAAAAAGTTGGCTTAAAGCTCCACATTCAGAAAACGCAGATCATGGCATCTGGTCCTATCACTTCATGGGAAACAGATGGAGAAACAGTGGAAACAGTGTCAGACTTTATTTCTTTTTTGGCTCTAAAATCACTGCAGATGGTGATTGCAGCCATGAAATTAAAAGACGCTTACTCCTTGGAATAAAAGTTATGACCAACCTAGATAGCATATTCAAAATCAAAGACATTACTTTGCCAATAAAGGTCCATCTAGCCAAGGCAATGGTTTTTCCAGTGGTCATGTATCAGTGTGAGAGTTGGACTGTGAAGAAAGCTGAGCACCAAAGAATTGATGCTTTTGAACTACGGTGTTGGATAAGACTCTTGAGAGTCACTTGGACTGCAAGGAGATCCAGCCAGTCCATTCTGAAGGAGATCAGCCCTGGGATTTCTTTGAAAAAAATGATGCTAAAACTGAAACTTCAGTACTTTGGCCACCTCATACAAAGAGTTGACTCATTGGAAAAGACTCTGATGCTGGAAGGGATTGAGGGCAAGAAGAAAAGGGAATGACAGAGGATGAGATGGCTGGATGGCATCACCAACTTGATGGACGTGAGTTTGAGTGTACTCCGGGACATGGTGATGGAAAGGGAAGCCTGGCATGCTGCGATTCATGGGGTCACAAAATCGGACATGACAGACCAACTGAACTGAACTGAATATATTTGCAAATATTTTCAGATACCTTCCTTTTGAAAGTTTCTGTAGGGAAACAAAGATGAAAATGACATATTATGCAAGTTATATGTTTGTTATCTAGGATTTTAGATTATAAGTGAACATCTAAGACTAAAGACGAATCAGTCTTTGGATTCTTTAATGGTTGAATATTATTACAGTGGAATTCATAAGCACTATTCAAAAGCAAACACTGACCCTGGGTGCTTCTGTCAATACTGAGCTTCAATATATCATTACCTTAGCTTTAATTACAGACAGTCTATATTGAAATGATCAATGTATGTGGAAAATTATGAATGTGAGGAAAAGAAAACATTTTGCAAGACAAAATGCTTAATGGTAACAGAGTCAGTATTGCCAGGAACTAAAAATATCCCAAGAGACCTAAAGTATGTTCATCATTTAAGTTGGAGGATATGGACATATGGCAATCAAATTCCTGATCAAAATGTTTGGAGACACTTTGATGCCAAAAATACTCTTTTGAGTATCATCTATTTAGATACTCATATGCCTCCAGAACATGTTGGCCAATGAAACATATTTCCATTTATGTCCTGCCAAGTCACACTGATTAGCTAAAAATTCTCATTTTGCAGTTTTATAAAAAGGACTTGCAGTACCATGTTTCAAAGTTAAAATTTTTATGATTTTTTTTGTTTGTTTCTATATTACAATATTATCCAGAGTACTATAACTTAATTTTGAGACATTAGCTGTCCTTCACTAAATCTGTGATCTCAGACTATAATAAATTTAAAAAGATATTCATAGATAATCTTCTTTAGCAGTGCTCACTTCTGCTCATAGGCAATGATGTAATCAGAAATTGGGAAGAAAGAAATAAGAAGTAGAAGTAGTATAAGAATATGAAACAAATGGATCTGAATAATTCACTGACTTAAGTACATCATAGTAGAATTCAAATGTGTTTGAAAAAACTTTAATTAATATGTTATTTGCATTATCTTTTATCTTACATTTTTATCCCATGCTTTGAAGGGTTGATTACAAAATAAATTAACATCTTTTTGTTTTTCCTTTGTAAAGTGAGGGTTTCACTCAATAGAAGTTAACCCCTCTTTAAATTACTAGGATGTTACATACTTCTAAGAAGGTTAGGCCCAGGCCTATATCCTCTCCTTTACTGTATTTAAATATACATTCAAAATTGAACATAAAACTGAGAACTGACAAGAATAACAGTTCCTTGACATGACAAGTTTCACTGAGTTTCTATTACACTTTAGAACTGGGAATTGTTAGGGAAAAGATATCATATTAGTTTTCCATTGCTGTGTAACAAGCTACCTCAAACCTAGTGACTTTAGATAAGTTACTCCAAAGGAGTGGTTTAAAACAATACCCATTTGTTATCTTATAATTTCTCTGTGGATCAAAAGTCCAGGCATGTTATAAACTGGGTTCTCTTGTGAAGGTCTCTTTTCAGGGCTCTCTTTTCAAGCTGTCAGTCCAGCTATATTTTCAACTGGAGCTAAGGGCTAATGTCCAAGTTCATTGGTTATTGGCAAAATTTAGTTCCTTGTGGCTATAAGGTTGAGGTCTCTGTTTTCTTGTGGGACATCAACTAGGGGACATTCTCAGGTCCTCGCTGTGTAGCCTTCTCCACAATATGGCAGTTTACTCTTATAAGGCCAGCAGGGAATCTCACTTCAGATCTCTCTCGTCACTTCTAAAGGCTGATTTCAGTAGACCAGGTTACCCGTATAATCTTTCTCTTCATTAATGGAAGGTCAACTGACTAGGGACCTTAGATACATCTGTTAAATTCCGTATGACCAAATATAATAACCAAAGTGATTTGGCATTCTGCACAAATTCAAGAAAAGATGATTACACAAGGGCAGAAAATTGAGTCACGTTAGAATTCTGCCTACCACAGACAAAAAAAACAAAACAAAACAAAATATAAGTATCATAATAAAATAAAACTTTTCTAACATAGAAATTAAAAAAAAAGATGTAACTTGATAATTTTAGGCAAAGAAATTAGGGAAATTTTGTGACTATGGAAACAAGCTAGATCTCATAATTTTTTCTTCTCATGTAGATATATAATTTAAGAAGATAGAGTTAAGTTTACTAATATCATAGCAATCTCATTTTATTTTATGGAGATCAATTGTAAATCCTAGAAATTGATGAAGATCAGGTACTTTTAATTATAGTGACTAAAAAGATGAAGTATCAGAATCAGAAACCAGATTAAATCTTGACTCAGTATTTGGCCATAGACAAATAATTTGCAACTTCCATTCATATTGAATTTGTGACTAAAAGATATGTTTATTTATGAAATTTCCACTTGGGCCCAGGACATATAGGTATATTATTGAACAGATGTATTTGTTTGGGAAGCATGCCATTTAATTTATCTTAACTCTCTCTCTCAGCAGTGAGGATTCATTTTCTTATTTACTTTGAGATATAGATAAAATAGAATATCACTATATAGATTTGAGAATAAGTTTCAGGATAGCATAACTGT
>SJYC01057305.1:0-11220 GCA_006408675.1 Madoqua kirkii
TACTTTTGCATTTCAGTCCCCTATAATGAAAAGGACATCTTTTTTTTTTTTTTTTTTGGTATTAGTTCTAAAAGGTCTTGTAGGTCTTTATAGAACCGTTCAGCTTCAGATTCTGCAGCCTTACTGGTTGCGGCATAGACTTGGATTATTGTGATATTGAATGGTTTGCCTTGGAAATGAACAGAGATTATTCTGTTGTTTTTGAGATTGCATCCAAGTATTGCATTTCAGACTCTTTTGTTGATCATGATGGCTACTCCATTTCTTCTAAGAGATTCCTGCCCCAGTAGTAGATATAATGGTCATCTGAGTTAAATTCACCCATTCCAGTCCATTTTAGTTTGCTGATTCCTAGGATGTCAATGTTCACTCTTGCCATCTCCTGTTTGACCACTTCCAATTTGCCTTGATTCATGGACTTGACATTCCAAGTCCATGAATTCCAGCAATATTGCTCTTTACATCATTGGACCTTGCTTCTACCACCAGTCACATCCACATCTGGGTATGTTTTTGCTTTGGCTCCATCTCTTCATTCTTTCTGGAGTTATTTCTCCACTTATCTCCAGTAGCATATTGGGCACCTACTGACCTAGGGAGTTCCTCTTTTAGTATCCTATCATTTTGCCTTTTCATACTGTTTATGGAATTCTCAAGGCAAGAATACTGAAGTGGCTTGCCATTCCCTTCTCCAGTGGACCACATTCTGGTCAGACCTCTTCACCATGCCCGCCCATCTTGGGTGGCCCCACAGGTCATGGCTTAGTTTCATTGACTTAGACAAGGCTGTGGTACTAGTGTTTTTAGATTGGCCTTTTTCTGTGATTTTGGTTTTAGTGTGTCTGTCCTCTGATGCCCTCTTGCAAGACCTACCATCTTACTTGGGTTTCTCTTACCTTGGACAAGGGTTATCTCCTCACTGCCACCCTTGCTGATCTTGAACATGGAATAGCTCCTCTAGGCCCTCTGGCACCTGCACAGCCACTGCTCTTTGAATGTGGGGTTGCTCCTCCCGGCTGCAGCCCCTGGCCTCAGGTGGGGTATCTCCTCTTGGCTGCTCCTGTGCTGTTGCAGCCTGGCATGCTGCCACCCCTGACCTTGGATGTGGAGTAGCTCCTCTCAGCCATTGCCCCTTGGGCATGGGGTTTTCCTGGCCTCTGCCCTTGACTTCGGATGTGGAGTAGCTCCTCTTGGCCATGCTCTGCGCACAATCGCAGCCATAAGGATAAAAATACATGTATTTAAATACATAGCTCAAGTATGAATATTTATAAACAAGGTAAAATAATAATGTTTTTCTGATATTAAATTCTAATTGTTCCTTTACAAATAGTTGTGGAAATTTTAATCCAGGTAATATATTTACATCTTTGTCTTGTTCACTATATATCAGTATGGTCCCTAAAAATAAGTTTGTGTGTTAGTTGCTCAGTCCTGCCCAACTCTTTGTGACCCATGGACTGCAGCCCATCAAGCTCCTCTGTCCATGAGATTTTCCAGGCAAGGATACTGGAGTGGGTTGCCATTCCCTAAAAATAAGGTGAGGCTATAATGTCTTAGGGTTTAAATGGCTAGGGGTTCTTTATAGCTAATGTGACTTGGGCTTCCCTGGTGTCTCAGCTGGTAAAGTATCTGCCTGGAGTGCCGGAAATCTAGGTTCAATCCCTTGGTGGAAAGATCCCCTTGTGAAGGAAATGGCTATCCACTCCAGTATTCTGGCTTGGAGAATTCCATGGACTGTAAAGTCTGTGGGGTTGCAAAGAGTCGGGCACAACTTAGCGAGTTTCACTTCTGGATCATGGCATAAGATCTGTCTCTTATACACATCTTGTTCTCATTGTCTACATCCCACTCTAGCCTATACTGAAATAATTATTTAAAATGATATGACATACAATTTGACATATGCAATCTGTCAAATTGCAGAAAATGCAAACTAATCTCTTAGCAAGAGAAAGCAGATCAGTGATTGCCCACACCTTGGAGGGCAGAGAGGTACACGAGGAGAGAAATTATAGCATGAATTCTAATATCAGTTGCAAATTATTTTTTGCTATTAAATCAGTCTTTCAACTTCATTATTAAAAGATGTTTAACTATTTCTCTATAATTGATTTATGTAATAATATAATATCAGAATATAAACTCTTATTTTTCAGTAGCACTGAAAATGTCTATGCATCTACCTACTATCTCTCTCTCTCTCACACACACACAGTCGGTTTTCTAAATCTAGGTTAAAGTTCTCTGCTTCACACTATTATTATTCCAAGTGTCCATTTCTGCATTTATTTCGATCCATTTTTGGAAAATAGAGTTTATAAAAGCATCATTTTTTACAGGACAAAAAAATTTTCAGATTGAGAACAAGTGCCAGTAGTTTGGCTAGTACTTGGAATGTTGTATCTTTGTGCAGAAGTTTTTGAATTCTTTGATAAATTTTTGTACCTAATGTCCAAACCTCCCCAGAATGGAATTCATTAGACTTGTGTTTAACTATTTAGGCTGCCTTCTTATCACCTACACTCAATGCATTTTAGAATTTTTCAGTACATTAAGTTTATAAAGTGATATTTTTTCCCCTATTTTGTACTTTTCTTCAAGGTTTTCTGAGAGACTGTGACTTGCAGTAGTTTACCTAAATATTATGGTAATTATCAAACTTGTCTAATATAATTTATTACTATCCTCTTGCAGAGATATCAATCTTTTATTCATTTTTAAGAGGGAGACTTAAAAGTCAGGGTTTGTGTCTTTTTAATTCTCAATAAAATGTTTTTTTAACTATCCGAATAATAAAAGTAGACAGGCCACCTTCTAGGCAGAGGCCTTCATTTCTATTTTAAAATTACATTTTTCATATCTATTTATACTTTATAATGTACCTCTAAGGGCTGAGTTCACCAGAAAAAAAAAGTCAAGGACAAAATGGGCCCTTAATTATTAAATATGCCTCATACATAGTTCATAGCTAATCTGACTTAACAAGGACTCAAAAATTGCAAGTGCCTTTTTTAGAACATGACATTCTAATTGAAATTCCATGAATTTTGATTTAAAACGTTGCAATCATCTTTATGCGTTAAACTGCCATTAACAACACAACATATAACTTTTCTCAAAGCCCAGAGAAGTTTTGTGATTTAAAATATCTTTTCTTTGCCTCTCATAGCCACAGAGTCCTCATCTGACCTGAGATTGGCACCATTATTTTCCTTTTAGTAAACAAAATCTAAGTCACTGTACTGTTAAAGATTCTCTGAAAAAATAATCCTACCAAAAAGGGAATAGTGTTCTTTAGTAGCCACATTAGCAGAGATGAACTTATCAGATGAGTGAGTCAAACTTTGAAAGGCATGGAGGAAAAAACCCATGAGTAGGTGATTCAAAATACTCGAAGCCTCAGCTTCATTGACTGTGATGAGTTGAGATGACCTGAGAAAGCATCTCACAGTACTTGGGACTTAGTATTGTTGAATCTTAAATCTTAAACCTTGTGTAGGTATATTAATAGTGAGGCACTGGATGCAGGGGAAATGAACGCAACCTTAGATGGTGCTCATGGGTTCAAACTCTTGACACTGGGACGGCAACATAACCCCTGGTACAAAGCAGAGATGCCCTGGGTGATGAGGTGACTTGTGAGATAGTGGAGGAGGCCTAGTAACAACATAATAAAGACATAGACTAAGTAGTGTCAACTGAAAAATAATGCACAACCTAAAAGTTGAGAATTATATTTTATTCAGCAGATATACTGAGGATTTAAGCCCAGGAGACAGCTTCTCAGATAGCTCTGAGAATGGACTATTCCAAAGGGACTAGAGAGGAGCCAAGATATATAGTATTGGGAAAACAAACAAACAAACAAACAAACAAACAAATACAGGTGGTGAGGGTATCAAAAGATTGCTATTAATTAAAGAAAAACAAGACACCTCAAGTTAATGTATTTAACACTTTCGTAGGTTTGGGGGGATGCAAGTGTCTGGACTCATTGAAATAAGTCCTTTGTTATGCGCCTTAACTGTCTAGGGCCACTATCCTTTTTTGGGGGTCTCCTAGGTGGCACAGGAGTAAATAATCCTCCTGCCAATGCAGGTTCGATCCCTGAGTCTGGAAGAAACCTTGAAAGTGGAAATGGCAAGTCAATCCAATATTCTTGCCTGGAAAACCCCCATAGACAGAGGAGGCTGGAGGACTACAGTCCATGGGGTCACAAAAAGCAGGACAAGACTGAACAATGAGTACATGCTGTTTTCTCCATCCTAAATCTCCTTGAAGTGTACCATGGGTCAGGGTGGGGGGCAACAAGGCTGCCCTGGCTGACAACTTGATGGCTACAGCATTCTTTGTTTACTGATATGGCAGCGACATTCTTTCTTCTAAGGGGTCATCCACAAGAAACATTCTACCACAATATAGATTTTTTTTTTTTAACTTAAAACAAAAGTTTCTTTAAATACTGTTGTAAAGATATTCTTGATAGTCTGAAATATACACTATTAAAATCATATTACAATTCACTTAATTTCTATTTTATGACTGCTCAATGGAATCAAGAAATAAATATTTAAATCTCAATAATAATGCTATACACAGAGAGAACTCCACATTAGAAACTATTCATGTCATATCACTTTTTCTAGTGTTGATGGTCAAGGTGTAATATTCAGCTTAATGTGTATTAACCTGACATTCAGTCTTTGTAAACTGATGCTATGATGGCTAAGGCACCAAGAGAAAACATTCAGTATAGAAGATAGTGAGGAAATAGTGAACAGTTATTACTAGGACAATGTAAGCTGTAATTAAAACTGCAGCTGTTAGGGCAAAGGGATTCATTGTTGTCATGGAAACATGGTTTTAATAATTCATGTCTTTCAACAGACAAAATCAACTAATACTCTGTAATTGTCAACATAGAAATATAGTTTCTTACATTATTTAATATTTTAACAATATTAGCATAGAGTATAAATTGTTTTACATAAAAAAATACCTTGAAGCTAATAATTGAGTTTGAGATGCAAAGGTGAGTTCATTTCCTGATGATTTTGTATCAATAGCTTTCTAAAATAGCATCAGTTCAGTTCAGTTCAGATCAGTCGATCAGTCCATGGGATCTCAAAGAGTTGGATACTACTGAGTGAATAAACAAACAACATAGAATGAAGAGGTCAATTTTTAAGTTAAACAATAAGGTGCCCTATTTTTTAGCAATGGCAATGAGTTCTACTTCCTTATTATGAAGATTTGATACTGAGAAGAAATTCTTACCATCAAAAGTAATGAATAGAAATGAGGGGAATGAAAAATGGCCACAATAGTGCTACTTATGAAAATGTGTGGAATCAAAAGAATCTGTGATGTATTTTACTCTTTGCTAAATGTATGAAACCAATGCTTTATTTTTCAAGCTTCATTTGGGTTTAAATTTTCTCTAAATTTACAAGTTGACGTCTTGTGATTGCCAAAGCTTCCTAAATCAGGGAAAGTCAGTTTCATCCTTTATTTTATCCTCTGCAGAATCTATAGCTCCAAAATCCTGTCTTCTTTATCAGGAGCAGTTCTTAAAGGTTTTACCATATTTATACAGTGTTTAGACCTGGTAGCTGATGTAAATGATTACATTTTCCCTCACAACCATACTGACGTTTATTTAGCATTGGCTGCAGCTTTCCAATTTATATAATCATGTATGCCAACAACTCACAAACCTATAACATCTCTTATACAAATCTCAAAGCAGGATACATTAAATATAAATATTATTTTTAGAAGCATACCGCCACTGCAAATATACTCACGTGACAAACTGGCTGGGAATTTGCTTTCATGTATTTTGAGAATCTCAAGATATATTCATAGCAACTGTAAAAAACTAGGGAAAAATTGTTGCCAGATGCACCAATAATAGAGAAAAATGTACAGAATGACTAATTTGAAAAGTTTCCCTTCAAAATTGCCTATATACATGTTTAAAATTGGGACCTATCTCCAAAAATATTCTCAAAGTTCAAAAATGTTATAAATTAATTCTTCTTGTCCTCTAATGCAAGAGTGAGCATTTTCTAGCATCTGTCTACATGTTATTGCAGTGGTTTCATGTGTCTCTACATACATCCACTGAATTTAAATACATATATCACAGAGACTGCCATTACAGCATGATAGAGCCATTGACTGATACACTGTTTCAAAGACATGATATTCCCCAACCTGTGAATAATACACACCCTATTAAAATAGGTATTGAGAAAATTATTCCCAACACACTAGCACAAGAAAGCCAAATGAATAACACTTTTCAATGAAATTATATTAAACAAACAAACAAAAAAAGAAGACCAAAATACACATATTCAAATGTGCCAACCCTGGGCCAGGCAATACACTGGGTTCTACAGAGAAATGCAAAAGAAAGAAAAATATCATTAATATTTTAAGACAAAGGCCATGCTGCTGACATATCAATTGTTGTTGTTAAGTCACTATATCATGTCCAACTCTTTTCTCGAACCCATGGACTGTAGCTCGCCAGAGTCCTCTGTCTGTGGGATTTCCCTGTATTCCCAAGAATACAGGAGTGGATTGTCATTTCCTTCTCCAGAGGATCTTCCCAATCCAGGGATAGAATGAACCTGTGTCTCCTGATGGCAGGCATTTTTTTAATTGCTGAGTCACCGGGGAATACCTATATATCAGTATGGTCCCTAAAAATAAGTTTGTGTGTTAGTTGCTCAGTCCTGCCCAACTCTTTGTGACCCATGGACTGCAGCCCATCAAGCTCCTCTGTCCATGAGATTTTCCAGGCAAGGATACTGGAGTGGGTTGCCATTCCCTAAAAATAAGGTGAGGCTATAATGTCTTAGGGTTTAAATGGCTAGGGGTTCTTTATAGCTAATGTGACTTGGGCTTCCCTGGTGTCTCAGCTGGTAAAGTATCTGCCTGGAGTGCCGGAAATCTAGGTTCAATCCCTTGGTGGAAAGATCCCCTTGTGAAGGAAATGGCTATCCACTCCAGTATTCTGGCTTGGAGAATTCCATGGACTGTAAAGTCTGTGGGGTTGCAAAGAGTCGGGCACAACTTAGCGAGTTTCACTTCTGGATCATGGCATAAGATACACATGGCTCTCTTAATTGCAAGATTATCATATTTTAGTATTCATTGAAGGTGAAGTCACTCAGTCGTGTCCGACTCTTTGTGACCCCATGCACTGTAACCTACTAGGCTTCTCTGTCCATGGATTTCTCCAGGCAAGAATACTGGAGTGGATTGCCATTTCCCTCTCCAGGGGATCTTCCTGACCCAGGGATCGAACTCGGGTCTCCCGAATTGGAGGCAGATGCTTTAACCTCTATAGAATAATATCCAGGAGCAGTTTCATGATATAAAGCAAGACAAAGAGTGAATATTTAATTGCTACTCAGTTAAGTTCAGTCATTCAGTCGTGTCTGACTCTTTGTGACCCCATGGACTGCAGCACAACAGGCTTCCCTGTCCACCACCAATTCTAATTGCTATTAGAAGGGGAAAATGAACATATCCAATCTCCTTATTGTCAGAGCCTTAATACTGGAATTCTAGTATAGTTTTGTGAATTGTTAACATATATGATTGGATACATATAAGAAGTTGCAGCCAGTGCTGAAAGAATGTCAGATATCACAGTTACAAAGTCAGAGGGTCAATATCTTTGGCTGGACTCAGAAAAATCTGTGCAATTTTTGGACACTTTCATTGACTCTTGTAGCTCTAAGAAGACTGAGGCCTAAATGTTACTGTTACAGAAGCAGCTTGCTTTAGCTGACCTTTTGGTTTTTAACCTCCAAATAAAATTGATCACTGGAGAAATTGGCAATAGAATGTTCAGGAGGGCAATGCTTGATGCTTTATTTTCCATCCAAGATACTCAATGATCCATTCATTTTTTTAGTCACATAGGAGCTTCTGTTAACCTACATCAAATTTCACATCTTCTATCTCACTTTCAGGTATTGAAACTAGATGGAGTGAAAACTGGGCTGAGTCAACACCCAATTTTCAGGAAAAAAAAATTCCATGAGCCCAGAAAATCTGCATTTATCAGAAAAATTCCGAAAACTTTTCACGTACTTCACAAAGAAAATGGATAGCATTTCTAATGGTGATAAGCATCATCATAGTGGAAAAATTACTAATTATTTTCTAAAGATTACTTGACTAGATGATTGACTTATTCAAAATCTAGATAAATTCACTATTCTAAAATCCCAAGTTTTTGACTCCTACTAAGAGGCAACTTGTTTCTTCCAAAGATTAAATTCATCCTGAGATATTTATCATTTGGAGTTTCTTGAACTTGAGTGGCATACCACTCAGATCATCAAAGTCACTGATCACACTTTAAACTGAAATGAATACGGGAGTGTGGCATACCTCACTCTTTGGATCAGCAACCCACTTATGTGTCATTTACTTCAAATTAGCTCTTTTCACTGCTCCATTAGTTCTGCTAAAACAGATGGTATCGTATAAGTGTGACTATTTGCTATTGGCATACTGTATTTCCTTCCAATGACCACATGTGTCTTTTGGGCTTTAATTCTGAAAGGTCTACATGTTATTATTCCCTGTATACTAACTAGGTTAAAAGGACAAAAACCACAGAATTAACAAAATAATTGTACCTGGCTATTATGCTGGAAAGAAAAAAAAAGTTTCTTATTTTTTATACGAATTGAAAAATACACTTTGTAAAGAATAAATATCTTGATGGCTAAGACAAAATATTTGTTGATCTGTTGATCTATGCCTAGCAAAGTTTTCAATGTTTTACTTTATCATCATTCTTTCCTGTCCCATGGAAGTTGCCCGCTGTGAGAACAAAAAAGATAAGACCCACATACACAAAAAGAATTTTTAAATTTCAAGTAAAATTTATTTTTTAGGGATAAAATAATGAAGAAGATTTGCTCATTTGATCAAAGAAGTTCACCTTTCCATGACTAAATTTTAGAAATTTAAAGCAATGTATGTTTTTGCTGAAAAATTAGCCTTGTCTTTTCAAGTCATTTACATCTTACAAACCTTGATGTTAATTAAAAGGGATTTATCAGACATAAAAGTCAAGGACAACAGGTGGCCCCTGGATTAGAAACTGGCTTATACAACTCATTCAAGGTTTATTCTGTTTTGTTTGTTTTCTCTAAACAGAAACCAAAAAGACAAAAAGGTGCTGGTAGTTACAAAGAACAAGAAGCTAAGAGAAGATCTTTGTAGGATGAAAGATATAACAAATGGCTCATATGCTCTTATGAATGTCACAATGGAAACAAAAAGTGAATGATTCAGATTAGAGTAGGGAAAGCTGCTGAAGATATGTTCTTGAATAAGCAAGAGAGATCTGGTGTACATGTGAAAAGTTTGGACTTAGATTTTAAAATGGAGAGATCATCCATTCTATAGCTACAGAAAAAATATGAAGGTACATTTCTATGTCTACTTTTCCAAAATAAAATAAAATTACAAATGACAGTATAATTTCATGAAAACAACTGATTTGAGAAAAAAGAGTTGACATCTTGTAAAATTTAGTTTTCACACTAAGATGAGAATTCTATGAAAAGAAATTTTTTAGGTGTGGCAATGGAAACACAAATCATTTCTGTACTTTATTCCTTTCAGTGAAAAAAAAAAAAGTTGGAAGCATGGATGAAAAGGAAATACTGAATGCTGGAAAAGAGAAAAGTTATTTGAGAGAATGGCAAAGTATTAAGCCAGACAATGTTATAGGATTCTAAGGCAGTACTGAGAAGGAGGTGGGAAGGGGCTTCAGGATTGGGAATATGTGTACACCTGTGGAAGATTCATGCTGAAGTATGGCAAAACCAATACAATATTGTAAAGTAAATTAATTAATTAATTTAAAAAACTGACTTGAGCTTAATGATTCTGAATTTAGAATGATTCTAGTCATTAGGATTGGATAGTTTTCAACTCCCACACTCAAAAAAAAAAAAAAAAGATGGATTACAATTTAGGTAAGAAAGGCAACTCTTAGGCAGACCCATACTCAGAAATATTTATTATTATTGTTTAGTCTTCAGTCATGTCCGACTCTTTGTGACCCCATGGACTGAAGCACATCAGGTTTCCCTGTCCTTCAGTATCTCCCAGAGTTTGCTCAAACTCATGTCCATTGACTCAATGATGCCATCCAACCATCTGATCCCGTGTCACCACCTTCTACTCCTGCCCTCAATCTGTACCAGCATCCAGGTCTTTTCCAATGAATAGTTCTTCCCATCAGGTGGCTAAAGTATTGGAGCTTCAGCATCAGTCCTTCAATGAATATTCAGGGTTCATTTCCTTAAGGATTGACTGGCTTGATCTCCCAGCAGTCCAAGGGACTCTCAAGATTCTTCTCTAATGCCACAATTTGAAAACATCAATTTTTCAGTGCTTAGCCTTCTTTAATGGTCCAACTCTCACATCCATACATGACTACTGGAAAAACCATAGCTTTGAGTAGATGGACCTTTGTTGGCAAAGTGATGTCTCTACTTTTTAATATGCTATCTAGGTTCATCATAGCTTTTCTTCCAAGAAGCAAGTATCTTTTAATTTCATGGCTGCAGTCACCATCTCCAGTAATTTTGGAGCCCAAGAAAATAAAGTCAGCCACTGTTTTCACTGTTTCTCCATCTATTTGCCATGAAGAGATGGGACCAGATGCCATGATCTTAGTTTTCTGAATGTTGAGCTTTAAGCCAACTTTTTCACTCTCTTCTTTCACTTTCATCAAGAGGCTCTTTAGTTCTTCTTCAGTTTCTCCCATAAGGGTGGTGTCATCTGCATATCTGAGGTTATTGATATTTCTCTGGGCAAAGTTGATTCCAGCTTGTGCTTCCTCCAGCCCAGCATTTCTCATGACGTACTCTAAAAAAAAGTTAAATAACTAGGGTGACAATATATAGCCTTGATGTACTCCTTTTCCTAAGGCCCACTTAACTTCACATTCGAGGATGTCTGGCTCTAGGTGAGTGATCACATCATCACATTTATCTGAGTCATTAAGACTTTTTTTGTATGGTTCTTTTGTGTATTCTTGCCATTTTTTTCTTAATATGCATTAACTTGTCTTCAAAGAGTGGCAAGTAAATGCCTTTGTGTATTTAAATGTTCCAAATATTATTTATTTTGTATTATTACAATGTTTATTTTAAATGTTTAAAT
>SJYC01057310.1:0-12825 GCA_006408675.1 Madoqua kirkii
TCCAGTGTTCTTGCCTGGAGAATCCCAGGGACAGGGGACCCTGGTGGGCTGCCGTCTATGGGGTCACACAGAGTCGGACATGACTGAAGCAACTTAGCAGCAGCTCTAAGTGCGGGATCACACCATCATGCTTATCGAGATCATTAGGACCTTTTTTTGTAAAGTTTTCCTGTGTATTCCTGACACCTCTTCTAGTTACAGTGGAAACAAGCAAAGCAAGTGCCTGACATGCTCAGTTTCTATAGTGGGAGATGGGCGACTCCCAACCATAGGACATGGATTTCAAATGTTAATTGGCTGTGAAAGAATGACAAGTATCCACAGCTGGTGGGTTCTCCTGTTCTTTAGCTCTTGCACTTCTTCCTCGTTGTGTACCAAACAGCAGTTTGGGCTAAGTCTTCTTATGGTTTTTCCACAATGGCAGCAGCAGTTGAATACAACTGTTCCATAATTACCCACACTAGTTATCTACACCTCACCTTCACAACACTGGTGATTCAGGTACATAATGTGAGCCATGTTGCGATGTTATTTCCATTGTTCTATGGCATCTTACCCATCCCATCATTGAATGAATATTGATTCCCTCCTCCTGCTCCTTTCTTATCACTATAATTGACAGTTCAGAATGGAGAATATACAGGGAAATACATTGAAAACTGACATGTGAAGTCAGGGATGAATAATGAACACCCTGGTATCCTCATAGTTGTCAATATATTTACCTCAAGCACTTTGTCAAAAGATGACTCATTATTGAATGAACCAAACATCTGAGATAAACAGAATTAACCATCTGCCATTCCTCACTTATCTTAGAGAGACTAGACAACCAGCCATTATGTTACCTCCTGTAAAGACTTCTGCTCTCCCCCTACCCACTTTCTATTTAAATTCAATATTAATAGGTACATAATGGCCAAGAGAAATTCACATGACTTTCAGACCTATATGCTGAAATGGCCTAAAAAGGCTAATTCATTGACCCTACTTGCAAAATTGTTAACTGAAAAGTTAATATTTGCAAATACTTATTAGAGATTGCGAGTATATTACCCTCTTCACTCTTGTTTGATCTTATGTTTTCAATTTTTACTTCTTGCTTAAACCTTTCAGTGTTGTTAAGCAAAACCTTGATGAGATTTTAGAAGATAGTTCCCCTGCTGAAATAAACTGGGGAGCTGTTAAAAATGCCTACATCTGGGCTCACCCACAACCAATTAAGTCAGACTCTCCAAGGCTCAGCCCCCCGCACGCCTCCCTTCATTCTAAGCAGCCAGGGGCCGAAAACCACTGGTCTAGGCCTTGGAAGCATTTGAATATTGAAATCAAAGAACATCCAGGTGGTGGCTCAGCTGGTAGCTAAACTCGACTCAGATGAGACAAAGCAAAGTATCAAGTAGTCTAAAGATAGCATAGGCTTTACAGGAGGAAGAGGTAAATATTAACACAGGGCTGTGAGATGGTAAGAGGTGAGGCTGTAGGGAAAACTGGTGCTTCCTGCCAAGGTCACACTGTTTTATTCTTGAAGAAGAGTTAAAAAGCTGAATTCCACCCAAGGATAGAATCAGCCTTAAAAATGGGCAGATGACTATCTCAAGTAAAATCAAACAAGATGTAGGAAAATGGGTTGGAAACGGTGTGTCTTATCAGGGCTAAAGAGAGAGATCCTCAGGGATAACAGAGGGAACCAGAGACTTGGGTTTGGAAGGCAAGGATGCAGCGAGGGCAGTATCCTGAGAAGTGCAGCTCTCAGAAGCAGCAATGGCAGAAGCCCTATTGAGGCCCTGCAGGCCTAGAACTAGTCAAGTAAAGCCACTGGGGCCTGTGCAGCTGCTTGCAAGGTGGCGGGGGTCAGTTAGGGAATCTCCTGGAGCACTGGTAATGTTATTAGGGAAGACTTCCTGGTTTCACTGCCTCCAGGTCTGATTTCCCTGGCCTTCTTAGGGATTGTGGCCCCTCTGCACCTCTTGAAAGTGTTAGTGGCTCAGTCGTGTCCAACTCTTTGCAACCCCATGGACTATAGCCCTCCAGGTTTCTCCATCTGTGCAATTTTCCAGGCAAGAACACTGGAGTGGGTTGCCATTTCCTTCTCCAGGGAATCTTCCAGACTCAGGAATCGAGCCTAGGTCTCCCACATTGCAGGCAGACTCTACTGCTGAGCCACCATATAAACTGCTGTTGTGATTAAGCCAATTGGAATAAGTCCAGTTTCAAAGAAGAACTCTGAAATAATACACAAACATTCTTATTTAAGATTCATTCAAGTCAACAAGACAGATATTATTCCTACTGAAAAGAAAAAAAAAAGTAAGAATTAGAAAAGTTAAGTTTCACCAAAGCCAGATAGCCAAAAAAGGGGAAAACTGAAGTCAAGTTCCCATGTGACTGATCGCAGAGCCCATGCCAGTTCCTCTGTACAGAGCCTGGAAAGGGGCCGCAGAGGCTGTGTAGGGGAAGTTTCAATATCTTTGACTTGGCATCCTTCTCTTCATGGTTCGGCTGAGGGCACGACTTGGGGCTCAAGTTTGCCTAAAATTTGCTAACAAATGTGTGCTTTCTTTTCAAGTTATTCAAAGAATGTGGGCTCTGACTAGATGTTTCCATGGTTTTTTGTTTTTGTACTTCATAATTTCCTAGCAATAAAGTCTTTCTGAAAAATTTCTTCCTTTTCAACACACAACTTGAAGGAGAAGGGATTTTCCCCTATCCGTCAGTCAGTATCAAAGTGGTCACATGTCTGTGGCCTGGAGACCTGGTTTTAGAAGAGCTGGGTAGGCAGTGAGGGTCCAGGAGAGAAGAAACCAGGGGTCACTGTGGGCTCCCCTTTTGGGTGGCCGCTCACAGAGACCACCCACCCATAACCTCCAGAAACAAAACATTTATTCCATGAACCACTGCAGCAAGAACAGCTTTATCCAGCAAAGCAACTCTAGTTCTCCTTGAGAAGGCCGTGAGTCTGAGGCTGGAAGTGACCTTAAAAATCTCATTTTGCATGTGAGAAAGCCGTTCCAGAAGGATTTCCCTGAAGGCGCGTAATTAGGGGCCTGTAAGGCTCACTGCTTTGAGTTGAACACAATAGGAACTACAGAAGCAGTTTATAATCAGAAGGAAAAAAGAAAGCTTAAGAAAAAAGAGCATATGGATCTTTATGTATTTTATAACCGGGGAGACACAGAACACACCGAGAAGAGCGACCGTATGAACTGCGAGCCTGCTGCAGGGACTCAGGGGCGGCCGAGCCACGAAGGGCGGGGTGGGCAGGCAGGCTTCTGGAGAAGTGGAGAGGCCGCCAGGGGCCGGGCAGGGGCGCGGAGACCATCCGAGCGCGGCTGGCCCTCTGCGGCAGAGCCCAGGAAGGGGAGCCCACGTGCCCCCTGCAGCTCTGGGTCCCGGAGCAACGCCCGGGAACGCCGTGGAGACGGCTCTACAGAGTGAGCCCTCGGTTAGGGAGCGGTTTCGCCATCCCTTGTGCCCCGGGCTGTTGGAGGCTGGCTCCTCGCTTCCTTGGTGCCTGCAGCCGCTTAAACACTGACGACACTGCGGAAGACGCAGCACACCCAGCTCTTTTCCAGCTAGCTGAGGGTGGGGACACGGGCGGAGCCGGCGCTCCCCTCTTCTACGCCACACTCCTGGCCCCGCAGGCTGCGCGCATCCCCAACCGCCTCCGCCTCGCGATTCCTCCTCTTAAAAATGAGATCCTGCAACTGCAGATGCAGCTTTCAAATCTCAGTTTCAGTGTATTTGTGTTTCCTGTCTGCCGAATCCAGCTAACTGCTAGTCATGGTGCAGAGGGGGAAAGAAAAATGTACCTGGATGCTTCTTCAATGTATTTATTCACAGTAACCATGATGTAGAAAGAACAGGCGCACGCTGTGAAATCCAGGAATAGGACTGTCCGAAGAATGGGAGCAAGACGAGCAGGTCGCACAGCCACTGTTCCAGAAGGAGGCAGGGACCTTGCCCTTCCTTCGCTGGTGCCTCCACCAGAAGGTGAAGAGGAGGAGAAGAGGAGAGGAGCTGGGGGAAACCACTCTTGCTCCACTCTATCCTTTATAGTTTGCAAGAAAAATAGGGTCTAAGTCAGTTGCCCACGTTTTGGTTGATTTTGCCTTTTGAAACACTAGCTAAGGGCCGCATGGTCCTTCCAGGATAGATAGCTTTTTTCATTCATTCATTCCACAGATATTTACTGAGTGCCTAATGTGGGCCAGGCATCTTTCCAATGAAAAAACCTAACATCTTTGCCAGCCAGAGAATTTACATTCTCAGGGAAGAAAAGGAAAATAAAGGACATACCTAATAAATAAGTGAATTACATGTTACAAGGTATTTAAAACTGAAGAAGGAATTCATAGGACTCTATCTTAGGCCTGTTCGTACTGATCATGCTCGGCCACCTTTCCAATGGACTCCGAACTCTGTGGTTAGGACTTTTCTGGTGGCTCAGCCGGTAAAGCGTCTGTCTACAATGCGGGAGACCTGAGTTCAGTCCCTGGGTTGGGAAGATCCCCTGGAGAAGGAAATGGCAATCCACTCCAGTACTATTGCCTGGAAAATCCCATGGACAGAGGAGCCTGGTAGGCTACAGTCCATGGGGGTCACAAAGAGTCTGTATCTAGTGCCTATGAAAACAATAGAAGGATAAGACCCCCTAGACAGGGGAACCTTGAAGATCGTATCTAAGTTACTCATCGCCTAAGAGAAAACATACACCAATCACCCCTTCCTCCAGGCAGGCCATACATTTTTCTGTATCTATTGGAGTGTACAGAGAAGGCAATGGCACCCTACTCCAGTACTCTTGCTTGGAAAATTTCATGGATGGAGGAGCCTGGTGGGCTGCAGTTCATGGGGTCGCTGAGAGTTGGACACAACTCAGTAACTTCACTTTCACTTTTCACTTTCATGAACTGGAGAAGGAAATGGTAACCCACTCCAGTGTTCTTGCCTGGAGAATCCCAGGGACGGCAGAGCCTGGTGGGCTGCCGTCTATGGGATCGCACAGAGTCGGACACGACTGAAGTGACTTAGTAGTAGCAGCAGCAGCGTTGGAGTGTAACATCAGGTTTATTGATTATTGGCTAATTGTTTGACTGTTCAAGCACATGAGCACATAGCACGTGAATGATGGGGTTATTGGGATTGTATTTTCCTTGGTTTATGTAAGTCTCAAGGAATTTGGAGTGGTGGGTTCAGACACGTACACATGGGGTATAAAAGATTTTCACAAATGCTGGTCAGGGTCCTTGGCTAAGAGGAGACTGCCTTGGGCCTGCCGGTGTAATAAACTGCACTCCACTATCTGCATTGTCCTGAGTTTGTTTCCCGGAATGCATGGCTACAACAAAATCATAAATCACAGTAAGGGGGGAATCAAGAGCGTGGTGGGTTCCTAAGGATCACACAATGGAAAGTGCCAGGCAAGAATGAGACCATCTGCAGATTAGTTACCCCTGCCCTAGGGCAGTCCTTTAGAAATGCTTCTTTGTGTTTATAGATTTGCATAGAGAGAGACCCTGGAACAGGGTGGCTGCCTTTCACTTTTGGAATAGGATGGGAAGTGAAGCATCAATAATTCATATTTTAGTAGAGCAAATAAAGCATTACAGCTCTGACTTCCGTTCCTAACCTCTGGAGAACTGGGGAAAGGGTTATGATTCTTGAAAATAGGTAGGAAGCTAGGAGAGGGGACAGATGATAAAGTGCAAGGAAACTTGTGTTCTGATGGGCACAAGGGCACAAGGAGGTTGCTTTTGAGAAAGTTAGTGCGAGGTGGGCCCAGCTTTAGTGCAGAAAGCAGCTATATATGGCATAAAGTCAAAGGATATACTTTAATAACCCTAAATTAGGGCTACTAATAACACTAGCTAAAATAGCTGATGTTCACGGTGTGCTTCCTACGGCATTGTGCACAGGGTTCACCCCCAATCAACCTCTTAGACTCTGCTTTTCTTCTACCGGTGCTTCAGGTAAGCTCCTTGAGAGGAGTTGCTCTGTTCACCGCTGTGCCTGGAATAGTGCCTAGCACATGACCAGTGCTCCCCATCCATGAATGAGTGACTGCTTGGTGCTCCTGCTACAGGCTTTACAGTGAGAGGCTAAGGAGGTTTTAGGCCCTTTATAGTCTTCAGAGTGTGGCAAATATGATATACCTCTTTATTCTTACAGTTAACTGTTCTGCCAATGACGCCAGGCCTTCTCAGAGTGCTTTTTCTTCTTACAATGTTACCACTTTCCCCTGACTGATGGTGGATGGGTGGGTAGAGGAGGAAAAGATAAACTGAAACCATGCCCCCTAGAGAAACAGAAACTGATGGCTTACAGGAACTCTTGAGCTTGTCTTACAGAGCAACAAAGAAGAGAATAGTTTGTTAAAACCCTTCTGCTTGTAACTGGCTTCACTGACTAAGCTCGCCCAAGTTATTTTGTTTCTCTTTCTCTAACTGCATCCCCTCCCAGCTTCAAATAGCCCAGTTGTTTCATAAGAATTTGGAGTCAGCTCCTGCCCAGTGTGAGCTGGTTAAGGCTGGTAGGGACCACTCACCCTACAACTAGGCCCGTGCAGGTGTCCAGTGAATGGCCTTTTGGCATCAGAGGGTGGGATAACTCCACCCTTGGATCATTATGAGTATGTAACTTGGATGAGCTTACATAGTTCACCAATGGCCACACATTTTTAGCAATCTCCACCCTTTCTCAGTGCCCAGGACCCCCCCCCCGTCCCCACCCCCACAACTTATCCCATAAATACCCTAACCCTCTCAGCCTCAGGAAAGCAGATCTGAGAACTGTTCCCGTATTTTCTCACTTGGCTGCCTTGTGAGTAAACACTTTCTTGGCTGAAAACCTCAGCTTCTCAGTGTTTGGCAAGCTGCACATCTGGCAAACATACCCGGTCATAAAAGAAGAGGATGGGGGGAGAAAAAAACCATATCTTACCATTTCTCCATTACTTCACTTAGTGCTTGCAGCAACCTATTTTATAGAAGAGGAAACTGAGACCAAGAAAAGTTTAGTAGTTGCCAGGACCTTATGGCAAGTTAAGGCCAAGGAGCTTTGGACTCCAGAGCCGTGCCCTTGCCTGTCACAGTAGCTGGGAGGAAAGAAAGCACATGCCATTATGCTGCTGCCCCTCCACTGTCCTGCTTGCCCCACCTCCAGGTGCAGGGCAATATTTAGGGTGGTTTCCTTGCTCTCTAGGGACCTCTCTCATAAAAGCATGCAAGTCCTTTAACAATGAATTCAAAGCATTATTTTATTTCTTGGAAGAAACAGTGAACTGGGTTGAATTCACTATTATTATCGTTGGCTCAGTGCTTGAGGACTATTGGGCCTCCTCAAGATAATTTGGGAGCAAGGTTGCTGTTATCACTGTCTGGCCTCTGAGGTTGTCCAGGACCAGAGTTCATTAGTGCCTGTCTTGTACTTGGTGAGAAGCAAGTGCCTGAGTAGGGAGCATCAGCAGGGTGGAGCACTACAGCAGAAACCTCCTACTTCCTCTGACTACGGTGATGTCGGCAGTTTTTACTGTGGAGAATAACTGCAAAATGATACTACATAAATTTTCATTTTAATTGTATATATACATGTAAATTAGTAGGTACACACATGAATTCATCAAATACCTGTAAATTCACTTGCCATCTTTTCATGTAAGGCTACCCTTTTGCTTTGATTATGGATTGGCTGATGGGAATTCTGTATTGCCTCTCTGGAATAAATCACAACCGTAGTGAGTCACCAACTATTTCCAATTCAGGTTTCTTTCAAGTGAACCAACAACCTAAAAACAATTTTCAAGTACACTGAGTACAGAATACTTCTAGATTTGGGGGCTATTTCCCCCTAATCTTTTAGAGTTGTTTTTATCACATCTAATTTGATAGTGAGGTTTCTGTGTGTGTGAGATTCAACTTTATGAGTCTTCAAAGCATTCAAATGAGTTTTTGTAGAAACAGTTTTCTTTTTTCCTGTTTACATGCTTTGAGTTTACCTATGAATTGATTAAATTGTGTAATTATAGTAATAACACTCCTGGTATAGGCAGATATGGGAACAGACATATGCTTGGCAAACTGATTTTTAGCAAACTGAGTGACATAAAAGTTGGTCCTGAAGACTTCATGAAAGCCTGTAAGTAAGCTCAGTTCTGAGGGAGCAAGTGAAAAGCTAACTGAGGGAAGGTGGAGGAGCCTGTAGGCAGAGAGAGGCAGGATCTCTGGGGACTCTGATGCACAAAGAGGAGGGAATAGCTGACTCCTTGAGCCATCTTATCCTGATAGCATTCCAGTTCCAAATCCTGTTGTGATATATACAAGGATCTTTTGGTAACTTTCCTTTTTTTTCTGGGGTCATGAGTAGATCTCTGTTCCTTAATGCTCAAAGGACAGAAATGGTACAAGGACCCATTACCTGAACACCACATATAGACCATCAGAAAGCTAAGATGTCCAGGACATGGAGGCCAACCCTGAAGACTTCCAGGCTGCTCAGCACTTTGGCCTGTTGCTGTTTTTCCTAGGTCGTCTTCTGGGTTTCCCTAAGTCCCTTCTCTTCACTCTTGAGGATTCTCTTTCTTCCCAAATCATCAACATTTCTAGCTTTGCTCTGGCTTCTCTTGCCACTTGCTTCTCATTTTTCATCACTTTTTTCTGCTGCTTGTTTTTCTCCCTCTTAATTCTCCTGGGCTTCTGAGCTTTTGACATCTCCATGGCTGACCTCTATAACTTTCAGAGGTCCTGCTCTCCTAGATGTGCTCTTTTATCCGAGGGAAGAACTGATTGCCTTATGTCTTCTGTAACCGTCAGGGTTTGAATCTGCCCAGAGTCCTCACTCCCAGAGGCCTTGGGGAATATTTCTAGGTTTGCAGCTGTTGTAGAGGATAAGGGGTGTCAGATGTCTGAGTAACAGTGCTTGACTTTTAATGCGTTATTATTATTATTATTAGCAGCAAAGTCTTGCCTTTGGAGTCTTTTGCTTAGTTTAAAATTAGCTTGCATCCCACCAGCTCAAACTAGCTGAGCTGTGGGGGGCAAATGAGCCAAGGTGTTTGTTGTGCTAAATTTCAGGAGAAAGTCAACCTGAATTAAAAATTGACCTCAGGGGGTGATGAACAAAATAAATGTTGTTATATAATTAAAAACAGATGATAGTGCTGATTTTAATGCTATTTAGAAAATGCTTGAACATAGTAAGCATAGTAAGATTTCCAATCAGGAAATCTCTTACAGTCCACTTTCTTAAGAGACTGGGAAACCTATTCTTTGTCTAGTTTCTGGAGTCCCATGGGTCTTTTACCTTTTAGGTAAAGCTGGAAACAGAGATCACATTGGCCTAATAACAGAGAAAGTAAAGTGACCCAACATGTTTAAAACACCACTTTCTCCTCTGTATGGTTACAGAGAGAAAATATGAAGTAAAGTGGTTCAGAGTACAGCTTTCCCCTTTCTCCCTTGTCCCACTTTAAAATGTAGAAAAATAGACTTCTCATCCCTGCCACCTCCCCACCCCAGTCTTCCTGTGGAGCCTTATTACCCTGGAGTGTAAAAGACTTCTGAGCACCAAACAAATAAACAATCCAGGAATGCATCCCTTCTGAGAGAGTCACATGAAAGCAAAGCAAAGGAAGCGTTGGGAGGAAATATTGAAGGTGTGGCGCTTTGTTTCCTTCAGGGGAAAAGGTCATGGTGAGTTTCCAAGCCTCCACCCAGGCCTCCATCCCTTCCTCCAACCCTCCCTCCATCTCTTCTACCATCTATCCATATATGTAGCTTGGAATTAAAGTTTAGATGTAATTTTTGCCAAGGGATGTGTATTAACATATTTATTTGAAGTGATAGAAACAAGAAAACAGCCATATCTGAATGACAGTAAGTCTGACTTTGCTGATTAATTTTCAGTGAGAACAGTTTTGACAATTATGTAATATGGTGGACCATTTTCTATAAATTGTATGAGCTAAGTCTGTGGTTTTCAAGTTTTAAAAAATTAAAGTACTCTATTGATTTAAAACACAGTGGAAATTCCACTCTTTGCATTTATTTACACTGATGATAAAATTTTTCGATGCCAGCTTAAAAAATGTGTTAATGGGTATAGTTTTCTAAAAATATTTTACTCTGGGGATATCAGAGCCAAAGAGGAGAATACAATTGGTGAAGAAAATTGTTAAGGGAGCAATGATATTTTATTTAGAGAAGATGAGAGAGGTGAGACTTCCTGCTGGTGTGTGTGGAGATTGTGCTCAAACAATTCAGTGCAATAGAACAAGTGTTATAATCACTTGCTCTGCACAGGACAAGGTACAATGGGCCCACAGAAGTGAGTGAATGCTGATGGTATTTCCATGTGCTTAAACTAGGTTAATTTATTTTTAAAAAGTCTATGCAAACAAAAACAAAAACTGGAAGTCTATGCAATACACATTTGGGCGAGGGAGGTAGTAGGTGCCCTAATGAGATGAAAATAGGGTATCATAACTCCAAAAATGTTGTGAGTCTTGCAAGTGAACTGTCTTCCTGGTAGAGCGGATCAGACCAATAACAGGCAGTGCTGCATCAAACCATTAGAACAATATCTGGTGTTTGCAGGACGTTCGTGGCAGCACCCTGCACATCATGGCAAACCAGACACAGCCAAGTGTCCGTGGACATACACATCCTGTACATCTAAGCAGCCAAATACTTTTACAAGCATCGCAAGAATCAACAAAATACAACTGCACACAATATGGCCGAATCTCACAAACATAAAGTTGAGCAACAAAAAAGACACAGAAGAGGATGCAGTGTATGACTCTATGTTCAGAAACAGGAGAAACAAATCCTCAGGTCAGAAGGCAGCCAGGATCAGAGTTATTCCTGGGGAGGCAGTTGCTGAAAGGGACTGGAGGAGGCTTCTGGGTGCAGGCCGGGTTCCATTTCTGGATCTGGCTGGGTATAAAGCTGACCACCTATGATTTGTTTATTTTTATGTATAAATATTACACTTAAAATGAAATAAATAAAACAAACAGAAACAACAGTAGTCTGGTGGGATCAAATGGACAGATTTGCTACTCTGATTAACTGGACTTGAAGTAGGAAATATGAATAAAGATGTCTCCAGTGGTGGGAAGTGACTTGAGTGAGTTGAGGATTTGGGAATGGACATTCAGAGTTCTGTGGTATTGTTCCTACCCCATCAGTTGTAAACCAGAGTTCTTCTCACCTTTATCACACCTGACCTCAAGGGCTCTCAGACCTCTGACTCTTACTTAAACTGTAAATCTTACACAATGCAAGCTCGCCTGCTGGGTCAGAGGCCGGCCCATGGTCCACTTTCTACACATGCCTTTCCTCAGGTGTCTGCAACACAAACACCCATTCCCTCACTCTCCTTCTGAGTCTGAATAAATCCTGAGGTGGCTGGAGAGTGACCTGATGAGAAATCTCTCCCGTGAAACCTGAGGGGAGGGACTTAGGAGTTTCAGCTTCTAGACACTCGGTGGGTGGGTGATGTTACAAGTATTAGAGGATCATCTCATATGACTGACAGAGCAGGGAAAGAGAGAGAGGCCCATTCTATGAATCTCACAGGAGGTGACCACCAGCTATCTGAATGGAACAGCTTGGCACAGGCAGGGCTGAGAATTCCTCTTGGAAAACCGAGGCTGACTTGCCTAAGATCAACACTGCTTCACAGTACTTTGGAAACGCTAGAAATCACTTTGAAGTTTTTCCAGAGATGACATGGCCCACTGGTGACTGGGTGCAGCTCCATGGCATCAAAGCCATCCAGCTCGGAGGGCACATGGCCCCACCCAGGCTGTCTTGGGGCGGCTCAGCTGCCTTGGAGAACACAACACTCCTCCACGTGACAGTCCCCACATGCTGCGGACTTGCGAGGGAAATCCTCTGGATTCTGACAGGGCTCCTGGGGCTCCTCCCTGGCCCAGCCCTGAGGCTGCAGTGGGAAGAGCGCCTGGAGAGGCCGCGTGGTGCTGCCATTGCCTCTCCAGTGGCCAGCGAGAGCTGCAGCCTGGACGCCTCTGTTCTTCTCATCCCCCACTGGCCTCCGCTGACTGGGGCCTCAGAAACCCAGCCTGGCCTTTCCCTGTTTCTCCCCACTCACCCGCTCCTCACTCCCTCCCGCTTACTTCCACATTTTATTGTGGAGCAGAGCACTTCTTAAACCTCACAGTTACCCAGAGTTTGTTCCCCAGTATTGTTGCTCTACAGGAGTCAGTTCCTATCCCTCCCATTCTCTCATGCTCTTCTCTCGCTTTCTCAGATTCTCCTGCCGTGTTCCTTCCCACGTCTACAGAGGCAGGAGAGAGAGGAAGGCCCTCAGAGGGCAAAGAGCGCCAGGGCTGAATCAGGAGACAGATGCGCTGTTTGGGTTTGGTCGCTGACGTGGATGACTTTGGGCAAACAGTGCAGATTCTTGTCTGGGCACCAGTGTTGTCATCTGTAGATGGAGCTGGGTCCCCCATGGCAGAAACCCAATGCCACGTGTTATGTCAGTATCGGTGCCAAGAGGCTGCAAAGAATAAAACTGTCCTGGCCTTACAAACTTACTGAGTAATGTCACATTCTTTATGACACACACAGATATATTCAGATAGAGAGATAAATTGATAGATAATTTCTGGGGGCAGAAAACTGGATAAATGAAGGATCTTATAGTCCACTGAATCCAATAAAATCTTGCAGAGAGAATGAACCAGATTCATCCTTTCCTTGAATTTACTTGACTTGTTCCTTGTGTTTAGGTGTGACGCTCCACCCCAGGTTTTCACCGTTGGTTGAAATAAGGAAGCACTTAAAGCATTTTTTTGTTTGT
>SJYC01057311.1:0-10351 GCA_006408675.1 Madoqua kirkii
TGAAACCTGAGGGGAGGGACTTAGGAGTTTCAGCTTCTAGACACTCGGTGGGTGGGTGATGTTACAAGTATTAGAGGATCATCTCATATGACTGACAGAGCAGGGAAAGAGAGAGAGGCCCATTCTATGAATCTCACAGGAGGTGACCACCAGCTATCTGAATGGAACAGCTTGGCACAGGCAGGGCTGAGAATTCCTCTTGGAAAACCGAGGCTGACTTGCCTAAGATCAACACTGCTTCACAGTACTTTGGAAACGCTAGAAATCACTTTGAAGTTTTTCCAGAGATGACATGGCCCACTGGTGACTGGGTGCAGCTCCATGGCATCAAAGCCATCCAGCTCGGAGGGCACATGGCCCCACCCAGGCTGTCTTGGGGCGGCTCAGCTGCCTTGGAGAACACAACACTCCTCCACGTGACAGTCCCCACATGCTGCGGACTTGCGAGGGAAATCCTCTGGATTCTGACAGGGCTCCTGGGGCTCCTCCCTGGCCCAGCCCTGAGGCTGCAGTGGGAAGAGCGCCTGGAGAGGCCGCGTGGTGCTGCCATTGCCTCTCCAGTGGCCAGCGAGAGCTGCAGCCTGGACGCCTCTGTTCTTCTCATCCCCCACTGGCCTCCGCTGACTGGGGCCTCAGAAACCCAGCCTGGCCTTTCCCTGTTTCTCCCCACTCACCCGCTCCTCACTCCCTCCCGCTTACTTCCACATTTTATTGTGGAGCAGAGCACTTCTTAAACCTCACAGTTACCCAGAGTTTGTTCCCCAGTATTGTTGCTCTACAGGAGTCAGTTCCTATCCCTCCCATTCTCTCATGCTCTTCTCTCGCTTTCTCAGATTCTCCTGCCGTGTTCCTTCCCACGTCTACAGAGGCAGGAGAGAGAGGAAGGCCCTCAGAGGGCAAAGAGCGCCAGGGCTGAATCAGGAGACAGATGCGCTGTTTGGGTTTGGTCGCTGACATGGATGACTTTGGGCAAACAGTACAGATTCTTGTCTGGGCACCAGTGTTGTCATCTGTAGACGGAGCTGGGTGCCCCCATGGCAGAAACCCAATGCCACGTGTTATGTCAGTATCGGTGCCAAGAGGCTGCAAAGAATAAAACTGTCCTGGCCTTAAAAACTTACTGAGTAACATTACATTCCTTCTGACAAGCGCGGCGCCCCACACCCCCTCCAGGGACTGGATCATAGTAGCTTCTTCTTGTCAAGTATAATTTAACACTTCATTTTATTTTGGAAAATTTGGTGAAATGGACACTATTCAGAGCTTTTCTTTTGCTGCCACAGATGGCCACATAATTGCTGGATCCCCTCAGCGGGAAAAACGGTCTTTGTCCTCACCTCAGGGTAGACAAGGACATGACAGCCAAATCCAGAGATATGAAACAGATAAAGCAAACCAGAGGCTTATGGAGCTGAGTTTGGCAGAGCTGGAGGTAGAATTGTACTAGGGAAAAGCATTGGATTATGTTTGCATTTTTGCAGAAACCACTTAACCCACTTTTTACTTTGTATCTTATAGCTCCCACTAACCCTTATGTTCAAAGGGACAATCTTTTAATTAAGCAAACCCAGATTCTTCTTATATTTGTGCCCACACCCTGGTAATATGTGAGCATGTTTTGATTACCTTCAAGCATCAAGGATAAGTGAGAATAAATGTTTCTCATTTTCTGAACAATTTACATGGAAATGGGGTTTTGTTTGATAAGAGGGGAGGAATATAAATGGGGATTTCTGTATGAATATTCAAAATACAAGCCAAAGACTCTGAAGTTTATGCTGGATTCAATACTTCAGTATGACCTAAGGATTAAATTTCTATCAGAATAGGAACTATGTTGCTTTGCATTAGGAAGGAGAAGAAAATAAATATATCTCAGTGCCTGCTGTGTGCTAGAAGTGAAGTCACTCAGTCAGGTCCGACTCTTTGTGACCCCATAGACTGTAGCCTGTCAGGCTCCTCCATCCATGGGATTTTCCAAGCAAGAGTGCTGGAGTGGATTGCCATTTCCTTCTCCAGGAGAGCTTCCCAACCCAGGAATTGAACCCGGCTCTCCCACATTGCAGGCAGACACTTTACCATCTGAGCCACCAGGGAATCCCCTTAGCTGTGTGCTAAGCACTTTCTATATGTTAATTTGTTTGATCCTGAACATAAATCTCTAAGGAGATATTTTATTCTCTTAACAAATGAAGAAACATGAAGAAACCCACACTCCGAAGCCACTGTTCCACGTGGTCTTGTTAAACCACTTGTCTGCCATTTCTTCCCACCGCACTTAATTTGGCTTTTAAAAATGCATGCATTCATTAGTTCATCTATTTTTGGCTGTGTTGGGTCTTCGTTGCTGTGAGGGCTTTGCTCTGGTTGCGCTGTGTGGGCCTCTCGTTGCGGTGGCTTCCCTTGCTGTGGAGCACCGCTTTAGGGCACACGGGCTTCAGCAGTTGCGGTTCCCAGCCTCTAGTGCACAGGCTCAATAGCTGTGGTGCACAGGCTTAGTTGTTTCGTGACATGTGGGATCCTCCCTGACCAGGGATTTTCCTGCATTTGCACGTGATTCTTTACCACTGAGCCACCAAGGAAGCCTTTCGTGAAAGTGAACTCTCAGTCTTGTCCGACTTTTTGTGACCCCACGAACTATACGGTTTGTGGAATTCTCCAGGCCAGAATATGGAGTGAGTACCCTTTCCCTTCTCCAGGGGATCTTTCCAACCCAGGGATCGAACCCAGGTCACCGCATTGCAGGTGGATTGTTTACCAGCTGAGCCACAGGAGAAGCCCAGGGAAGCTCTTAGTCAGTTCAGTTGCTCAGTCATGTCCAACTCTTCGCGACCCCATGGACTGCAGCATGCCAGGCCTCCCCGTCCATCACCAACTCCTGGAATTTACCCAAACTCATGTCCATTGAGCGGTGATGCCATCCAACTATCTTATCCTCTGTCCTCCCCTTCTCCTCCTGCCCTCAATCTTTCCCAGCATCAGAGTCTTTTCAAATGAGTCAGCTCTTCACATCAGGTGGCCAAAATATTGGAGTTTCAGCTTCAGCATCAGTCCTTCCAATGAATATTCAGGACTGATTTCCTTTAGGATGGACTGGTTGAATCTCCTTGCAGTCCAAGGGACTCTCAAGAGTCTTCTCCAACACCACAGTTCAAGAGCATCAATTCTTCGGCACTCAGCTTTCTTTATGGTCCAACTCTCACATCCATACATGACCACTAGAAAAACCATAGCCTTGACTAGACGGACCTTTGTTGGCAAAGTAATGTCTCTGCTTTTAAATATGCTGTCTAGGTTAGTCATAGTTTTTCCTCCAAGGAGAAAGTATCTTTTAATTTCATGGCTGTAGTCAAGCCCTTAATTTAGTTTTAATTCATTTTGTTCCTGGTCATGTGCTAGTGGTGTGGCAAATACCAAAGAACAAGATGCACCCCTTTTGGAGGGTTTACTAATTTGAGAGAAATTAGAGCCACAAAAATGAAGTGAGTATATTTCATGTATAAAACTCAACATGTAGGAAGATGTTGAGCTAACAAGTAAATGAAATTCAACTGAGTGAAAAGAGAGTATTAAATGAAGGCCTATTAGGAATCTGTCCTGGAACAGAGGCGAAAGGCTTCATGTGAGTGGTGGCACTAGGCACTGAAAGATAAAGTTCGCAAGATGAGCAAGGACGTGTGGTCTCACTGGTTTGGGTTAAGAAATTCAGTCCTCTGTAGTGTTGTCTAATTCTTTTTTTCTTTAGCTATACTGCCAGCAATTGAAGGTGAGAATTGAGGCATCTTCTGATAATTACCATAGTTCAGCACTGGTCACACAGTAAGAATAAACAAATACTAGTTAACAAACCCTAGCTTCCCTGATGGCTCAGATCGGTAAAGCGTCAGCCTGCAATGTGGGAGAGCGGGGTTCAATCCCTGGGTCAGAAAGATCCCCTGGAGAAGGAAATGGCAACCCACTCCAGTACTCTTGCCTGGAGAATCCCATGGATGGAGTAGCTTGGTGGGCTACAGTCCGTTGGGTGGCAAAGAGTTGGACACAAATGAGCAACTTCACTTTCACAGTTACTTGGTACACTCATGAAATATATGAAAGTGTATATATATACCTGCTGCAAGTCCTTTTTTTAAAATTTATTTATTTTAATTGGAGGCTAATTACTTTATAATACTGTATTGGTTTTGCTATACATCAACAAGAATCTGCCACGGGTGTACACATGTTCCCCATCCTGAATCCCCTTCCCACCTCCCTCTCCGTACCATCCCTCTGGGTCATCCCAGTGCACCAGCCCCAAGCATCCTATATCCTGCATTGAACCTGGACTGGTGATTCGTTTCTTTTTTTTTCTTTAGTTCTACCAGTTTATTGCTACCAACTCATCACCCTCCACCCTCATGCACACATGCTCAGTCATATGACCACATGGACTGCAGCCCGCCAGGCTCCTCTGTCCATGGGATTCTCCAGACAAGAATACTGGAGTGGGTTGCCATTTTCTTCTCCACGATTCGTTTCTTATATGATATTATACATGTTTCAATGCCATTCTCCCAAATCATCCCACCCTCTCCTTCTCCCACAGAGTCCAAAAGTCTGTTCTATACATCTGTGTCTCTTTTGCTGTCTCGCATACAGGGTTATCGTTACCATCTTTCTAAATTCCATATATATACGTTAGTAAGTCCTTTAAATTTAAATAACCCGAAGAAAGGAATCTAAGTCAAGGTCACCTTCACCATAAGTTTCTCACTTATTCAGATGATTTTTGCAACTATGTCAGGCTGTATGGATCTTCCCTCATAGCTCACTGGGTAAAGAATCTGCCTGAAAGGCAGGAGACCCCGGTTTGATTTCTGGGTCAGGAAGATCCCCTGGAGAAGGAAATGGCAACCCACTCCAGTATTCTTGCCTGGAGAATTCCATGGACAGAGGAGCCTGGCAGGTTACAGAACATGGGGTCACAAGGGTTGGACACGACATAGTGACTAAACCACCAACCACCACAGGCTGTACAGTTTATGAAAAGACCCTGATGCTGGGAAAGATTGAAGGCAGGAGGAGAAGGGAATGACAGAGGGATGAGGTGGTTGGATGGTATCACCGACTCAAGGGACATGAGTTTGAGCAAGCTTTGGGAGCTGGTGATGTACAGGGAAGCCTGGTGTACTGCAGTCCACGAGGTCTCAAAGAGTCAGACATGACTGAGCGGCTGAACTGAACTGTGTCATTTATAAAGTGCCTTCAAATATGATGTTTATGTCCTTACAGTAGACTTTTGAGTAGAGATGGCAGGGATTAGATCCCCATTTCACAACTGAGGAAACCAAGGGGAACACGTGGTTATTAGGCTATGATGTGTTGTAGAGCCTGAACTAGAGCAAAAGGCTTTCAAATCATTTTTATCCCATAAAGATCTTACTACATCCAGTGCTGTGTATAAAACTGGAGGCTAGCTTAAAGTAAATTTAGCACATTTTCTTGAGAATTATGATCTTTCAATTTTATGACCATCCTTAAAGAAGTCCAGCAAGGTGGTTATTTCAGGTTCTTTTGCTTAATGCTTAAGAGTTTAGATACAGTCATCAGCCTATCCAGACTTCACCACTGAAGCTCTGTAAGTTTCAATTTGCCCAAGTTTAAAATGGAGAGAATAATTATGCTTACCTTATAGGTTCCTTCTCAGGACTGAATGAGGAAACATATAGCAAAGATTGAGCATAGGACCTCTTAAGACATTAGAAGTTACTTCATTACTCCTTTGTAATTTTTTTCTTTTCTTGTAAATCATTTGCCATTGTTTTGAAACTTTATTGGCTTAAACTTCTAAAGTTTTTTTAAGAGAAATTTTGCATATAATAGAATGCACTCACCAGCAAGATGTCAAAGTTATAGTTGCTCTATATGCTTACCAATGGAGAAGGCAATGGCAACCCACTCCAGTACTCTTGCCTGGAAAATCCCAAGGGCGGAAGAGCCTGGTGGGCTGCAGTCCATGGGGTCGCGAAGAGTCAGGCACAACTGAATGACTTCATTTTCCCTTTTCACTTTCATACATGGGAAGAGGAAATGGCAACCCACTCCAGTGTTCTTGCCTGGAAAATCCCAGGGACAAGGGAGCCTGGTGGGCTGCCGTCTCTGGGGTCGCACAGAGTTGGACACGACCGAAGCGACTTAACAGCAGCAGCATGCTTACCAACCCTCTTCTTCATTTTGGCTATTTGTGGGCTTCCCTGGTGGCTCAGACGGTAAAGAACCCCCTGCAAAGTGGGAGACCTGAGTTTGATCTGTGGGTTGGGAATATCCCCTGGAGAAGAGCAGGGGAACCCACTCCAGTATTCTTGCCTGGAGAATCCCCATGGACAGAGGAGCCTGGTGGGCTACATGTAGTCCTTGGGATCAGCAAGAGTTGGACCTGACTGAGTAGACTAAGTGCATAGCACAGAGGTTTTGTAGTTGTATTTCATTGTGGCATTTCTGATGATCAGTGATGTTGAGCATCTTTTCATATGTTTTTTTTTTTATTTGTCTTTTGTAAAGTGAATGTCCAAATCTGCCCATTTTTCATTGATTACTCATTATTGAGTTATAAGAGTTCTCTATATATTCTGGTACTTCATCAGAAATATATATTATAAACATTTTCACCCAGTCTGTATTCTTTTCATTTTTTAGTGGCATTTTCCAAAGAACATAAACTTTTAATTTTGATAAAGTCCAATTTGATAAAATTTCCCTTATGGTTTGTGAGTTTTGTGTCCTGAGGCGTCTTTACTCACTCCAAGATTGCCAAGGTTTTCTCCTGTATTTTATTCAAGTTTTATGGGTTTAGCTCTTATATTTAAATCCATGTTCCATTTTGAGTTAATTTTTGAGTATCATGTGAGGGAAAGGTTGAAGTTTACCTTTTGCCTAGGAATATCTAATTGTTTCTTCAACATTTGTTGAAAAGATTATCCTTTCCCCATCAAATTGCTGTGGGGGAATAAACAAATTTTATTTACCATCTTCATGTAGGCCTATATCTGGACTCTCCTTTGGTCTATATGCCTATTGTTCCAATGACATCAGATAGTCTTGCTTACTGTAGTGTTATTATAAGTCTTGAAATACGCAATGTAAATCCTCCAGCTGTGTTCTTCTTTTTCAAAATTGTTTTGGCTTATCTAGGTGCTTTTTATTCTCATATAAATTACAGAATCAGCTTGATGATTTCTATCCGAAAAGAAGGCTAACTGCTCTATCTAGTTAGCCTCCCATTCCACACCATTCATCTCTATTGCTTCTTTTCTTTGTAGCACTACTTGTAATTATATTATTATTTGTTTATTTACTTGGGTGTGTCTGCTTCTCTTGCTGAATAGTAAGAATTGCATTGACTCTATATATCAATTTGAGGAGAATTCACATCTTACATTATTTAGTTTTCCAATATTGAGCATACCAGATTGAGGCATTTATTTAGGTCTTTAATTTTTCTTGGCAATATTTTCTAGATTTCAGTGTAGAAGAATTGCAAAAACTTTGTTAAATGTACCCCAATGTATTTCATGTCTTTAAATGCACTTATATATTGAATTTTTAAGTTTTTATTATTTTTTCATTGTAATATATATGAGTAAGATGATTTTTTAAACCTTATACCATACGGCCTTGTTAAATTCACTTACTCATTTGTAGATTTCTTAGCATCTCCTATGTTTATAGCTGTGCTTTCTGAATGTGAAGACGGGTTTACTTCTTCCTTTCCAGTCATTAGTTGTTATTGTGTGTATTTGTGCATCGTGGAATGTGTTCCTTTTATTGTTGAGTCTTACTCTACTTTTGGATAACCCCAACTTTTTCCCTCTATTTACCTAGTAATCAATATTTGGGGTTATTTTAAGTTTTGAGGTATTACAAGTAAAGCTTCTGTGAACGTTTGTTTACGGTTCTTAGTATGTACACAGCACCCCACTCCAGTATTCTCACCTGGAAGGCTCCTCAGTCCATGGGGTCAAAAACAGTGGGACACAACTGAGGGACTGACACTTTCACTATCTTTGTGAGAAAATGCTAAACTACTTTCCAAAGTAGTTGTACTATTTTACATTCCCTCTAGCAGAAAACTCCATGAATTGGGGCTGCACGTAGCAATCATGTAAGGGAAATTTTGAAAATGCTGATGTTGGGGTCCTTCTTCCAGAGATTCTGGGTTAATTGGTCTGGGGCACAGCTTAGACATGGGGACTTTTAAAAGCTCTCCAGGTGACTCTAAAAATAGGAAATTTTGAGGCACATCATCACAGTACATTATTTTACACATTCCACATAGAAAACAAAACTAGGTATGTGGTTGCTGTTAAAAGCTAATGTCAATAAGTATGGGATGGTCAATATCTGGATTTTTTTAATCCATGATAATTGTATGGCCTGTCATGTGTACCGACAAGGTTAAAACTCAACTTTAGTGTTCAGAATCATCATATCATATGAGTCCTCCCACCCCACCCCCCAACCTAACCAGCGCTAATTGGCAGAAAACCCTGCATCCCTTTCCAGACCGCCCCATCATTCTGACCTTGGAGTTTTCCAAGGTCAATTCCTCGCAGTTTACTCAGTTCTAAGGGTCAGTTCTGCTTCTAGGCATCTCACAGAGAAAGAGGTGTCGAATTTGCTCCCTCCTCCAGCAGGTCCTCCATCTTTTCCTGCCACATGGACACATAACACTTATTTACGGTGGTCTGTGGCCACAGGCGTGGCTTTGCGGGAAGCAGCCGGCAATAGCTCTTCAGTTGTTAGAAAAATAATAAAGTTGTACTTCACCAGGCACCTGCCATGTCTGTTTATCTACACTTCCAAATCTCTAACTGAAAGAAAACATGAAAGGTTTTTTTCTTTGGTTTGTTTTTTCAGTTTTGTTTTGTTAGCTGGTTAGATGAACTTGAGCCAGAAATGCTTCCTTTTAAAAGTAGCTACTGATGTCTTTGCCTGCCTGGGACTTAAGTGTCCCCTCTCAACTATCCAAGCATAAGATGGATTGACACTTAATGCCCTGGAAGGTAGGATGACACTGATGAAGAAAGAAGCTTTTTGCCCATCGCACTGGTCCATGTTATGAAGCAGTGTCGCTCAGTCGTGTCCGACTCTGCCACCCCGTGGACTGCAGCCCACCAGGCTCCTCTGTCCGCGCAATTCTCCAAGCAAGAATACTGAAGTGGTTGCCATGCCCTTCTCCAGGAATCTTCCCGATCCAGGGATTGAACCCAGGTCTCCTACATTACAGGCTGATTCCTTACCATCTGAGCCACCAGGGAAGCCCCTTTGTTATGAAGAGGTGGTCCACAAAGAGTTTAAAAAAAGTTGTAGGGAGGGAGATGAAGAAACTTTCTGGGACGAGAGATAGAAATTCTCTTATGTTTTAAAGTCCAGTGTGATTCTGACTGAAGTACGCGCCAACAGGAAAAGACATGGAGGGCTCTCTCAGGAAAACCCACGGGGAAGGAGGAGGGTCTGGCTGGTGACCTGGGTTGAGTAACAGGCCTAGATGTCCTGTGAAGAGACCTGGTTCAGATCAGCCCACGGGTTGAAGCTAGAACATATCTCCAATTTCGCAGGTGTTAAGAGGCTCAATCAAAATGCTTATCATAGGAGCCCCAGCAGGGGGCCCTAGTCGGCCCATTTCCAGCCCCGCGTGTCCCTGTGTGAGAGGGGCAACCCAGTCCCCAAAGCAGCCTGCTGGAGAAATTAAATCAACAGCGAGTAGTCACACACAGAATAAAAAAAATGTTTTCTATTGAAGTATAGTTGATTTACAACCTTCTGTTAATTACTGCTGCACAGCAAAGTGATGTGGCTACACATATATATACATTATTTTTTCATATCCTTTTTCATTATGATGGCTTTTGAGCTCTGAATCAAGATATGTGCTATAAGTGTAAAAAGTAAACTGGACTTTGAAGACAATCTAAGAAAGATTGTAACATAACTCAATAATTTTTATGTTGACTACATGTTGAAATGACAACTTTTTACATGCACCAGGTTCAATTCAGTTGCATCTGACTCTTTGAGACCCTATGAACCACAGCACTCCAGGCCTCCCTGTTCATCACCAACTCCTAAAGTTTACCCAAACTCATCTCCATTGAGTCGGTGATGCCATCCAACCATCTCATCCTCTGTCATCCCCTTCTCCTCTTGCCCTCAATCTTTCCCAGCATCAGGGTCTTTTCAAATGAGTCAGCTCTTGGCATCAGGTGGCCAAAATATTGGAGTTTCAGCTTCAACATCAGTCCTTCCAATGAACACCCAAGACTGATCTCCTTTAGGATGGACTGGTTGGATCTCCTTGCAGTCCAAGGCACTG
>SJYC01057313.1:0-36197 GCA_006408675.1 Madoqua kirkii
CCATACTTCTTGATCTCCTGCTGTCCTCTTCTTCTCTCCATCACTGTCCACTGTCTTACACACTATATATTATATATCCTGGCTATAGTCATCCCTACCCCTCCAATCTTGATAAATATGCTTAACCTCTCAAGTTTTTATTCTTCTAGATGTGAAAAACAGACCAAGAGAGTTATTCCACCATTCATCATATGTATGTTTCACAGATGAGTGTAGTGATAGATTAGAAAGTGATTCTAAAAAAGAAAAGCTATTTTAATAACAAAAAAGGAGAGAATTCTAGAACTGAAAATTGCCATATCCAAAAAAAAAATACTGGTTGGGCTTTACAGTAATAGAAAGAATAGGGAAAAAAAAAATTAGTGAACTTTAAAATAGTTCAGTAGAAATGATCCAATATGAAGAACAGAGAGGAAAGAGATTTTTAAAAAAAGAAGAAAAAGGGCAGATCACAGATTTGTAGGGACTTGTAGACATTATCAAAAGGTCTAGTATATGTGCAATTGGAGTCACTAAGGGAGAAGAGGGGAAAATGGTGCAGCAAAGAATATTTGAAAAAAAAAAAGAATAGATTGAAAATTTACAAGTATGGAGAAAGAGATGAACCTACAGACTTGGAGAGCAAACCCCTCACAGATTTTAAAACACACACACATATGCCCAGACATATCAGAGTCAAATGGCTAAAAACCGAAGTTAAGGAGAAAATTCTCGAAGAACCCAAATGATTTTGTTATAGACTCACTCATTCCACCCCAGGTAAAATACTTCAGTTAAGTTTTAGTGGACTTGGAGTACTGGGGGAAACTTCAGTGGAGAAGAAATTGCTGCTTTTCTCTATAGCATATCCTTTATGTGAGAAATGAGGGTTAGATAGATGGAGGCTGGTGGATGGAAAGATTAGCAGCCCTGCATTTCAGTCATGGTTGGGTAAAGTCTTCTGGAGGGAGAAGTATGCTACAGGCTCTCTGGAAGACATAAAGATTTTGACCCAATGACTCTGAAATCAGGGAAAGAGAAGTGAGATCCTCATGGTAAACTTGAGAATGGGCTGACCAAAAAGTCTAGTGCTTCTTGAAGCCAGGGGGATTTTTGAAGTGGAATTAGAGGAAAGAAATTTGGGGGAAATGGGAAAGACCCAGAAGATTTTGATTATTTGACAACATTTATTTCCTTAGCGTTATTTTCTTTCTTTCTCTCGCAATTTAGTCTAACCTTTCTTGGGGTGGGTAGGTCTTATGAGAAAGCACTTGGAAAAATATGAAGGCTAATTCTTTCTTTTCCTCTTTCACAAACAAATCACACAGTTCTGGAGGTAGCTATAGAGAATTCCATTTTCAGGGTAAAAGTGTGGCCCCATTTTAGCAAATGTGGCCTCTTTAGTTACTGAAGGATGATTTTAATGGCTGAAAATAAATGAGACCACCAAAAGTTAACCCAAGACTTGCTGCTTGTCATTTGCTGCTAGCATTTTCCATACTAGACTGGAAACAAAGTCATGATCTTTTGTTTGTGATGTAAGTCTCTTTTTCTCCTTTTGTTTCACTTTCTCAGTCCTACCAGCCATCCCTCCTCATCTTCGTGTTTTAGGAAACAACATCCTTGAGGAATGGAACAGCTAATGAAGTCCAAGAAAGAGTTGACGGTTGGTTAACTGACGCGGAGGCAAGGACCCAGGGCTGGTCGCAGGGCTGCTCCTGGAGGGGAAGGTGTGTCTCCACTGCATCGTGGCAAGTTTCCAGACCTGTCTGCAGCTCTTCCTGTAACCAAGAGGCCTTTTCCTGTGTTTAAACTCACCACCAATGGCTATCCTACCAAAGGTAAACAGCAGCGGTCTAAGCAAACGGCTCTTTTCCCAAAAGAGATCTTTTAACTTTTCTTTTGGAGGAGAGAGAAGAGGGTTGTTTGAGGACTGGGTGGAGGAGGAGAGAGGAGACATGAGACCAGAGGAAACCCAAGTGACCCCAAACCCTGCCCTGCATGTTTTTTCTTTCTTTCTTTTATTATTTCTCTCTTCACCTCCCTCATTATTTTTGGCTGGCTCTTTGGTGCAGGGCGCCTTCTATTCCCCGGCAGTGGCTTTGAACATCAGTCACATCAGGTCAGCTGCCAAGCTGTGAGCCTCTGGTCACACGGCTCTGAGGCCTCCCGTTTGACAGCTTCAAAGTGCCTCACACGTGGTGATTTGCTTCGTTTGGGCTGGATGTTAAAAGAAGGGGAAGCCTGTACAGACTCGTGACACCGCTGGAATTAAGGCTGGGAGATTCTATCTCATTTTTCAGAAAAAATCAGGACCAAAGAGGCGAGCTGAGGAAACCACTGCCAGGCCTTGTGGCCAGTTAAGTGGAAGAACGAGGGGCGGGTCTGCTCGTATGTAGACCCATGGGGCTCTTCCCAGTCTTTGTGCTTAAAACTGTGTTTCTCAAGGAGTCAGCCTGCCTCCAAAGTGCCTCAGCAATGGTGACATTTGAGATGGAGGAAGGAAGGGAGGAGAATGCTTAATGGATGGAACCCCACCCTCCTCCTCAGTGGAGTCTCTTCTCATTGCTCTCATTCACTCATTCATTCATTCAGCAGCTATCTATTCATTCATTCAGCTGGTGTCTATTGAGCAGCTTCCATGTACCAGTGACTTCCAGACACTGGAGATACAGCAAGGAACCAGCAAAGTCTAGGTTCTTATGAAACTTACAGTTTGTTTTCTGTGTTAGTTTCTAAGTAAGATTACTTTTCAGTCAAAAGACTCTATCCATTTTTTCTTTCAAATAGAATAAAATCTTTCCAATATCTAGCTTTTGAAGCATTAACTGGACTCATCTGACACTCACATTAAGTACAGATTGTGCCACTACATAAAACAAATTACCTGCTGATCTTCCAGCCTCTAACAATTTAAAATCTCCCAAGAAAACACTCCTAAAAAGAGAACTTGCCCAGAGAGTATCACTCACTGATGAAAGTGGGAGAGAAATAAAGATACAAACTGATGGTATGGATGGGGAGCCGAACACTAATAGTCCATTTTATGACTACCATGGGTCATGGGTATATTCACTTCTCAGGAATTTCATGTAGCACACGATAGGCATGTGATCTCTTAACGCTGCCCCCTTTGTTTGGTGGTGGGTGGAGGTGAGTGTAGCAATCAGTTAACAGCTTTGATGAGTTTCAAACTGGGATAGCCACCAGCAAATATTCCCATGTGGGAATTTTGGTTTGAAAAGTTAAGGCCTAAATTAAACAACAGCCTTCCCTGCTAGTGTATTATTAATAACTATCTTTTGCGGTATAACAAATTACCCCAAAGCTGTTAAATTGCTAAGTCAAGTCTAACTCTTTTGCAACCCCTTGGACTGTAGTCCAGCAGGCTCCTCTGTCCATGGGATTTCCCAGTCAAGAATATTGGGAGTGGGTTGTCCTTTTCTTCTCCAGGGGATCTTCCTGACCCAGGGATCAAACCTGTATCTCCTGCAGTTTCACCAGGGCAGTCACCCCAAAACTTAGTGGCTTAAAAAAAAAGCAAACGTTACCTCACAGTTTGTATGGTGTCAGGAGTTTAGGGACAGATTAGCTGATGGTTTGACTCAGGATCTCTCATGAGGTTGCCATGGAAGAGGCCTCAGTCTTCTGAAGGCTTGACTGGGCTGGATGACCCTTTGCTGAGGTCCCTTCACATTTAAATTTTACTTTTTCATGGAGACTCTTAAATAAATCACATTTCACTATATATTTTAAAAGCAAGCCACTGTACCATTGTCACACCCCAGGTTGATAACTGTTAATATCTTTTAAAAATAGTCTTTTCAATTCTAAAATGTTTAAATCAAGAAATTTCACATTAAAAATGCATATTTTCAGCTTTTTTTTTTTAATCAGATGATCTGGTCACATGAGGCTTGTGTTCTTACGTGATCACAAGCCACTTTACATGTGTCATGGACTATTTTTCCATGATTCCCGACACACCCTATTATGTTACACATGCGGTACTGGTTAAATGAACTTGCTAGGTTCATTTAATATTTGAGCTTATCCCTGGCCTGGGCCAAGGAGGCTGAAAGGTGTGGCAATGGGGTTGAAGAAGGGAGAAGCCTGACCCCTGGTGTGAGTTGGATCCCTGAAGATTAAGAAAGAAGACAGGCTACAGAAACCTTGGGTCCCACCTATATAGTGCTGTAGAGATGACAAGGATAACCATAGAGATCTGGTTAGTACTGTCTTAAAAGACCAGGTGGGCTTTCCTATGACAGCATAGGAGGGTACAGAGGCACCAGCAGAACCAGGCACCTCTGAGGGGACCGTGAATCAGCCAACAAGCACCAAGGCTTAGTGCTGTTTTCTTAGGGCTGTGGAAGTCCTGGGTCTGGTACAACCAAAGCAAGGGTGTGAGGACCATGGAAAATAATGACACAGAACTTCAGCCAACTTTATCAAGGAAGGAGAACTCTAAGCATGCTTAATGTAATGTGTAAAAAAGTTGTTTCTTGTCTCTTGTGTGCTACTGAAACATAGGATCTCAAGGCACTTGGAGAGAGCCTGTCAGTAGAAGAATAAACCTGTATGACCACTCTGGAGGAAGATCGTGGAAAAATGAGCCCTGCTGAACAATGGAAGTGAGTATTGGAGGAGGGTGCTTGCTCACCTCCAGCCTGACAAGAAACCACAGGTTCTTTTTAACACAACTACTGCCACTCCCCAACTTAAAAATGACTATGTGTATACATGCACAGTTACATCTGACTCTACAAGGATAACCATAGAGATCTGGTTAGTACTGTCTTAAAAGACCAGGTGGGCTTTCCTATGACAGCATAGGAGGGTACAGAGGCACCAGCAGAACCAGGCACCTCTGAGGGGACCGTGAATCAGCCAACAAGCACCAAGGCTTAGTGCTGTTTTCTTAGGGCTGTGGAAGTCCTGGGTCTGGTACAACCAAAGCAAGGGTGTGAGGACCATGGAAAATAATGACACAGAACTTCAGCCAACTTTATCAAGGAAGGAGAACTCTAAGCATGCTTAATGTAATGTGTAAAAAAGTTGTTTCTTGTCTCTTGTGTGCTACTGAAACATAGGATCTCAAGGCACTTGGAGAGAGCCTGTCAGTAGAAGAATAAACCTGTATGACCACTCTGGAGGAAGATCGTGGAAAAATGAGCCCTGCTGAACAATGGAAGTGAGTATTGGAGGAGGGTGCTTGCTCACCTCCAGCCTGACAAGAAACCACAGGTTCTTTTTAACACAACTACTGCCACTCCCCAACTTAAAAATGACTATGTGTATACATGCACAGTTACATCTGACTCTTGCGACCCCATGGACTATAGCCCACCAGGCTCCTCTGACCATGGGATTCTCCAGGCAAGAATATGGAGTTGGTTACCATTTTCTACACCAGGGGATCTTTCTGAACCAGGGATGGAACCCCTGTCTCTTGTCTCCTGCGTTGGCAGGGGGATATCACTGAGTCATCTGGGAAGCCCCATCTTAAAAATGCTCATTTGCTGATATCAAACACTGGGAGCTCAGAACTCATTTTTCTGCAGAAACCTTGTGTTCCTTTGTGATTAAGTCCACAGGCCAGCTCTAAAGATTTAGTCCTGTAACTAACTCATAGCACTACCCATCTATCCCGCTTCACAGACTTTCCTTAGGGAATTTCAGCCTGAGTCCTAATGTGGGACACATAGAGTGTGTTTTCCCCAGCTCCAGCAGCTCAAACGCTGAGCTCTGCTCCATCTCTCAGTCACCCCTCCTGGGCCAGCTTTGAAAATGCCCCCAGGTTTTCAGTAGCAGCACTGGGTATGCTAGAGCACCTGTCGCCAACCTTTTTGGCACCAGGGACCGGTTTTGTAGGAAACGATTATTCTATGGATGGTAGGGAGGAGTGGGAGGTGGGAACAAAGGCAGGTAGGTACTCAGCGACAGAGGCTCTGGAGATAAGGGGCGGAGTGGGGCACGGGAGAGGATGCTGTTGTTCACAGGTGTGAATCTCTCATAAGCCAGCTGTTCATGTGCCAGGCAGTGCCTGTATTCACTCCCCAGTAAACTCTGTCACCCAGCATATCAGTGTGCTCTCAAACCTCTCTAGACACAGCCATCTGCAGCTCCTGACAGCCCTTCTGTCCCAACCACATTTAGACTAGACTTTGCAACTCTCCACCTGCTTCCTCTCTTGCCCTCCACGAACCAATCTTTGCACAGTGACCCACATAGGCTTTCTGAAATGCAATCTGAGTATGTACTTCTCCTGTGTGAAATATTTCATGCTTCCCATCCCTCTGAGGATCTAGTAAAGAATCTGAACTCAGACCCCCTGGCTGCCCCTTGCCAGACTGTTGCCTCCCCAGCTTTGCCTGACGTGCGCCTGCTCCTTCTTCAGGCTTCCATGTATCTTTCATTTTCTTAGGGAAACTTTCCCTGACCTTTTGTCCAGGTTTGGTACCTGACTACAAGCTCTCCTAGGTCTTAGATTTCCTCTTCAGAGCGTGGACTGCAATTTTAATTGTTTAGATATCCAAGTGTGTTTTACTAAATTGAAAGTGTCTCTCCTCTGCCAGAAAGTAAAATTCACATGTACATTGCCCATACCTGGCAGGGGGCCTTCTGGTTCATAAGACAGGCTCACTAAATAGTTGGAGAATGTACCTTTGTGCCATATGTTTTGCCTTTTCTACTATACAGCATGTTCTCCTGTTCTAGAGACCAAGTTTTACTATGTGACAGACAGTGTTTATTTAGAGGGCAGGGTAAGTTACCTTTTGTTGAAATAGGGCTCTGAGCCAGAATTCCCTGGGTTTGAAATCTTACTAATGAAGTGATACTGAAAAGTCGTGTAATGTCTCCATGCTTCAGTTTCCTCATCTGTTAAAAAGAGGAGGAGATAAAGGGCAAAATAGCAGCGACTTCAGTGGGCTGCTGTGATGAGTAAGTAAGTTGTGACACATAGTTGCTTAGAAAAGACTTGGCACGTGGCATGCGTTGGAAAAATTTTAGCTCCTCTTCTTCACTCCTAAGACTATGAAAAATGGGTGTTATGTTAGTGTCCCCACTCCTCAAATGAAGACACTAAATCCATAAAACAGACTTTTTTTTTAGCAACTTGTTTATAGTCCTTCATAGCATCCTTTCATGCTACAAAGAAACTAAAAAGAAAGAAAGAAACGAATGTTCTCAAGTTTGGGGAGTTGGGGCTTGGAGGATATTAGGGCTTGGCAAGACCAAGAAAATAAATCAAAGGAGCAAAGGAAGTTTCAAAGCAGCTTCAGGCGCGGGACTTGGCTCCCTCTTTTGCACGTTAGTCTAACACGTGAGAAGCCTACACGAGGGAGGGCAGACTCAGTTGCCATAGAATCTGGAAGGGGGCTGGCAAGAACATGGAGCATGACTCAGAGCAACAGGAACTAGCATCTCCAGGTTGTAGCAGGAAGTGAGAACTGTGACTCCCAACCTGTTCCGAAGCTCCACAGGAACTCTGCCAGCATCTCCAAAGACATCACCGTGTCCTCAAGCTGAGTCCACTTGAATTTAAGAGAAAAACCCATGCCATGCGTCCCATGTGAGAGGAAGTGGGCATAAAGAAGCCAAACAAAGGGCCGTGAATCATTGGAGTGGACATTCTTCCTGGAGAGAGGGGAGTCCTGCACCAGGCTTTAAAAGACATCTGGCAGGGACAGGAATATTCCTGGCAGCCTGCTGGTAATGGCCCCGAAATAGAAACAACCCAAATGTCATCTTCAGTTGAGTGGATATATAAAGTGTGGTGCAGTCATAGAGTGCAGTACTCTCCAGCAAGACAGGGACTGAGCCACACGCAACAACAGAGGCAAATCTCACAAATGTAATACAAAACAGAAAACACAGTTCAATGCCATTGTTATGTAAAGCATGTATCTATGTCAGGTTTGAGAACTGAGGACTGTGTGACCCTTGAGTAGAAGTAGAGGGATGGAGGATCACACAGATCTCTTGTTAGGTGTCTCTTAATCAGATGTGTTAGCTTTATAAAATTTCACTAATGTGTATGCTTACTTTTTTGCATACGTGTGTGGGCTCAGTCCCTTGAGTTGTGTGCTACTCTTTGTGACCCCATGGACTTTTTGTGACTCTTTGCCAGGCTCCTCTGTCCATGGAATTTCCCAGGCAAGAATACTGGAGTGGGTCGCCATGCCCTCCTCCAGGGGGTCTTCCCAACCTAAGGATCGAACCCATGTCTCCTGAGCCTTCTGTGTTGCAGGCAGATTCTTTAGCTAATGAATCATAGGGAAAGCCCATTCTGAACTTATCTTGTATTTTAAATCATTCTTCATTTTCCCACCCTCTATGGCCAGGGGGTTGAATGAGTCTTGGGGTAAACAGATAGCCCTAGAGCTCTCAAGAACCAACAGCTGGAAAAGTACCAGTTAGGATGCTTCAGAAGCGGGAAGCCCTTTTGAGTACAGCTTGTGTTTCTGCAGCACTGATTCTGAGTCTTGGGTCTTTGTCTCACTGAATTTTAACCTTGGTGTTTATCCTTGTCCCCTGATAGTCCTGTCTAATCGAATGATCTCTCTAATAGCTAATGCAATGTGAGCTCACCCGCTGGGTCAGAGGCCAGCCCATGGTCTGTTTCTACACATACCTTTCCTCAGGTGTCTGCAACACAAACACCCATTCCCTCACTCTCCTTCTGAGTCTGAATAAATCCTGAGGTGGCTGGAGAGGAAGCTTCACCAGCCTGACTGACCTGATGAGAAATCTCTCCCATGAAACCTGAGGGGAGGGACTTAGGAGTTTCAGCTTCTAGACACTCGGTGGGTGGGTGATGTTACAAGTATTAGAGGATCATCTCATATGACTGACAGAGCAGGGAAAGAGAGAGAGGCCCATTCTATGAATCTCACAGGAGGTGACCACCAGCTATCTGAATGGAACAGCTTGGCACAGGCAGGGCTGAGAATTCCTCTTGGAAAACCGAGGCTGACTTGCCTAAGATCAACACTGCTTCACAGTACTTTGGAAATGCTAGAAATCACTTTGAAGTTTTTCCAGAGATGACATGGCCCACTGGTGACTGGGTGCAGCTCCATGGCATCAAAGCCATCCAGCTCGGAGGGCACATGGCCCCATCCAGGCAGTCTTGGGGTGGCTCAGCTGCCTTGGAGAACACAACACTCCTCCACGTGACAGTCCCCACATGCTGCGGACTTGTGAGGGAAATCCTCTGGATTCTGACAGGGCTCTGGGGCTCCTCCCTGGCCCAGCCCTGAGGCTGCAGTGGGAAGAGCGCCTGGAGAGGCCGCGTGGTGCTGCCATTGCCTCTCCAGTGGCCAGCGAGAGCTGCAGCCTGGACGCCTCTGTTCTTCTCATCCCCCACTGGCCTCCGCTGACTGGGGCCTCAGAAACCCAGCCTGGCCTTTCCCTGTTTCTCCCCACTCACCCGCTCCTCACTCCCTCCCGCTTACTTCCACATTTTATTGTGGAGCAGAGCGCTTCTTAAACCTCACAGTTACCCAGAGTTTGTTCCCCAGTATTGTTGCTCTACAGGAGTCAGTTCCTATCCCTCCCATTCTCTCATGCTCTTCTCTCGCTTTCTCAGATTCTCCTGCCGTGTTCCTTCCCACGTCTACAGAGGCAGGAGAGAGAGGAAGGCCCGCAGAGGGCAAAGAGCGCCAGGGCTGAATCAGGAGACAGATGCGCTGTTTGGGTTTGGTCCCTGACGTGGGTGACTTTGGGCAAACAGTGCAGATTCTTGTCTGGGCACCAGTGTTGTCATCTGTAGACGGAGCTGGGTCCCCCATGGCAGAAACCCAATGCCACGTGTTATGTCAGTATCGGTGCCAAGAGGCTGCAAAGAATAAAACTGTCCTGGCCTTACAAACTTACTGAGTAATGTCACATTCTTTATGACACACACAGATATATTCAGATAGAGAGATAAATTGATAGATAATTTCTGGGGGCAGAAAACTGGATAAATGAAGGATCTTATAGTCCACTGAATCAATAAAATCTTGCAGAGAGAATGAACCAGATTCATCCTTTCCTTGAATTTACTTGACTTGTTCCTTGTGTTTAGGTGTGACGCTCCACCCCAGGTTTTCACCGTTGGTTGAAATAAGGAAGCACTTAAAGCATTTTTTTGTTTGTTTGTTTGTTTGTTTTGTTTTGTTGCTGCCACAATCTGCGGCTGGTTCCTGCTTGTGGCAAAAAATGATCTTAACTAGATGAAGGAAGGGCATGGGACACACAACACAAATCAAAACTGTTAATCAGGCTTATTCCTGAGTGAAACACAGCCTAAACAGAGCTTGTGCTTGCCCTTTGCACTCCTAAGACCCCCTAACTGGGTAAAGAATAGTCCCACAATTATCTAGCTCCTTGTAGTCAACCTCCCATTCCTTTCCAAACTTTGTGGATGACTTACCTAAGACCTGTGCAAAATTTGAAAACAAATCAGAAATCACCTTCTGGTTTTTCCAGAGGTGACTAAATCCAAAAAGCACTAGGAATATAAAGGACATGACAATGTGAACAACAGTTCTGAGATAACTATGTCCAGCAGCAGTGTGGTGAATTGCTGTTGTTTTTCATCCATCAACAAAGATGAAATCTTGGTCCTCTGCGTGAGGCTCAGTGACCAATGCATACATCTGTTGTTTGGTCCTGGAAGAATGGAAAGCTCTAGAGTCAGGCTGAAGACTTGCAGCAATGCTGGTGTTTCACAGAGCCCAGGGAGAGCCACACATTCGGGCTGACCTGTGCATGCCTGGCCTCACAGGCTGCAGGTTTGCCTTGGTTAGCATGACAGACCGAAATTTCCCTCCATCAGAGTGGATGAGATGGATTTGTTCCCCTTTCGTTATGTCTTTTCTGCAAGCTAGATGTCAGGCTGCAAGCTCAGGAGAGTCTGCCTTTCTGGAACACCATTTGTTTGGACAGGACAGGCCAGGCTTTTCATCTCTTTAAAGCTCCCAGGGCAGAGAGCATATTTGAGGAATTCCTTTTTTCAAAGTTTTTTTTTTTTGCCCCTTCCAACATTTTGTTTAAGAGAAAATGAGATGTCTATCTTCTGTTTCCTTATTTTTTTTCAGGAAAGCAAAGGGTTGTTGACTTCCTCCCTCTCCCCTCCCTTCCTTCCTTCTTCCCGAAGGTACTCATCTGAGAAAAAGAGAACGAAGTATTGTTCCTGTTCTCTTTCTTAAGTCATTCGAAACACTGTCCCTGTGAGTTCTTTAAGTTCCCTGCAATCTGTACACAAGGAGGGAGAAAGAGAGGGAGAAAGACAGAGACAAGGGATCAGGTAAACCTCGGGGGCGGCTGCAGCCACTCAGACCCAGGAGCTGGTAAGTTACCCACGCAATCCTTTCTACTTCCATTTCAATGTCCTTGCGATGGATGTTGCTGTGGGCATCTTCCACAGAAAATGCCTTACTGGGTGTAATCCTTAATCAAAGGGCATGACTGAAGGATGGCCCAGAATTGAAGCTTGTATGTCTTTTTTTGTTTTTCTGAGAAAATACTGATGTTCTGCAGGGTCGAGCCTGGCAGAATTGGACACAGAATTGCACTAGGCTAAGAAGGACATTGTGTTAAGTCTGAATTTGGGCACAGATAAGCTGGTGGGTTAACCAAGAGCCACTGGAGTGCTGTGTCTCACTGAGAATTTGCTCTTCCTCAGTGCTGTGTCCTAGGAGCCTTCTCAGGGTGTCCGTTAAGAACTGTGGTTTGCTCTGGGGATTTTGTTATCCATTGTCTTGATGGAGGTGCCTGCTCTCGTTCTTTCCTTTTCATTCAACATCCCTTGCCTCAAAGGGGACTGTTAATTTGTGACTGTTATTGTGCCTCACTGAGGCAGGAGGAAGAAAAAGAAGAGACTGTCACTTTGAATTGTCCCGTTAGGGGGGTGGGGTATGCTTATGTGTTCAGGCTCCACATGTGGGTTGAGTGTAAATTCATTATACACTGTCAGTTGAAGATGTCATCTGCCACACAAAAGAGGGCAAAGATTTAGGGGCAAGCAGCTCTAATTTTGGAAACAACATACCACTAGGATAGGAAGATTGAGGTCGATCATTTGCGTCAGTAGGAGTGAAAACCCCAGCAAAACATTGAAGAATGTTTATCCAGTGTCTGGTTTTTTAAGCATCAAACAGAATACAGCAAACCACTCAAGATTACACACACAATTAATTTTTAAAAGTCTATCTTGCTTCATTTAGATTCATCAGAAAGTATAATGTTACAAAAAACTCATCATGGCAAGCCACAAGGGAGTCAAGATCACACTGTCAAAAATAGACCAGCAAGACTGCTCTGAAAGACTGTGTATATTTACTAATATTAATCATTCAACCCAGAGAGGTGTTTAATGGCTGAAAAACAAAGGACAGGCAGAGGTTTTTCTTATATTCATTTCTATGAAATTTACTGATTGAAGTCATCTGGGATGTGAGAGTGTAATAAAATTAGCTGTTCTCTCGTTTATAAATTAATTTGGCCAGACTATGCATTAACCATGCTCAAGTAATTAATCTTTATTTAAAACTGAGCCATCTTAATAAGAGTAAGAAAATATGATAAAATTGGACTGTTATGTAGGTTTTGTTCCATTAGTCAGACTTCTTTTTTCTTCTCTTTTTTTTTTCAAGAGACTTTCCTTAGGAGCACTATAAAATGAGCAATGGGAAAGAGATATGATAGCGTTTTCCTGCTTGTGGAGGCAAAGTTATACTAATAACAATTGAAAGTGGTTTCTAGCTCCCCTACCACCTACCCTTATTCACCCATTGCATAAATCTTCAGGTCAAAAGGTAGCCGGGACTGATAGGCTTGGGCATTTTTTTTTCCATTTTTTATCAGCAAATGTGACTCAGTAGAAAACTCAGGGCTGCAATTTTTCGTACTTCTTTCAGTTTCATTTTTCCTTGATAATATATTTAATTTTATGCCCAGTTAGAACAACATCAGAAGATACTGTCTCATTTGGGTTATTGAATAAAAGCATCAGATGCAACACAATATGAAAAAAATGACAGCAGAGTCCCACTGACAAGTAAGCAAGAGGTGGGTCTGCCTATGGCACAGAATACAGCCCCTCCTGAGCCTGTCTCCAACATGGCCCAAGATTAAGGTGCTCAAGATAGGTTCTTTTCTGTAAAAGAAAAAATATATATATTCAGTATTTCCATTTGAGTTGTTTAGTCATTGCTATGAGAATGTTGGATACTGGGGGAAAAAATGCAGCTCCCTAAAGAAGAAAGTCCTTGACAAGCTTAACCTAACTGCTACTAATCTGTCTTCACTCAATTCCAAGGAGTGAGTTGGCATTTGTGGAAACTTCCAGTGTGTGATTCTTACTCGGAGTCATCAGAGACTCTTCTGTGATATCATTAAGGAAACTCCAGCTTGAAATGAGCCAGAATTCGACACACAGAAGGTTGCATTAATTAATTTGTGCCGAAGTTGTACATATAACTAAACTATAAATTTGCTGTATAAATGTTAAATCACGTTAGGATGTGTCCTGTGGGCTGATATGTGAATTAAATGTGAGCAAGCAGAACATCAAAGCACAGGCTTTGTTGTTATGCAAATCTGGGTTTGAATTCCAGCTTTGTCGCTTACTGTGTGACACTTTATTGGCCAGGTAATTAACTTCTCTAAGCTGCAGTTTCCCCTAATGTAAAATTGCATCTATGTAATCGAGTTGTAGTGAGGATTAAACAAGATTATTTATGTAACACAATTAATACATAGTATGGTAAGTAGTAGGAGTCAGCCCATGTCAGATGTAATTTTAAAGTCTTATATTAATACTTAAAGGTACAGTCTTTTAAATGCAGAGAGTAGAATATACACACTAATTTGTATCATGATCCTTGATCAAAACTGTACCAAGAGTCTGCCAAAAAAAAAAAAAAATCATCCCTCATAGCTTTGAAGTTGGGCACATATTGAGTGAAGCTATCCTGAATCCCCAAATCTTGCAAAACAAAGGAAAGCAGAGTTTAACATTTTGATGTCTATCTCTGCTGATGGCAGAAACAGCCAGATTTAGCCTCATTAAAATGCCAGCTGTGTTCAGCAGAGGAGAGAGTAGGATAGAGTTTGTCATGGGATGAAAGTCTTCAGTTTTCATCATGATGCGACTATATGATGTTGTGGACATTTCATTCTCCCTTTCACCCACTTCCCCAAGATCGTGAGCTCTGGATTGTTAGTGACCTTTTCCCTGGCAGTGAAGGGCTAGAGGGTTTTTTTTTTTTTTTTTTTTTTGGAGACCATTGTGGCAGTTCGTGACTCAGCCAGAGACAAAAAGATCTTATGTGACATGTTCTCCTCACAGTGAAGACTAAGCACACTCAGTGACCCCTCTCCTCCAGCATTTTAGCGGCAAGCCATCTATCACCAATAAACAGAACACGGTACCACTACTGTGTGTGAGCGTGTGTGTGTGAGCGTGTGTGTGTGTGTGTGTGAGAGAGAGAGAGAGAGAGAGAGAGAGAGAGAGAGAGAGAGAGCGAGAGAGCGAGAGCTCCAACTGCTATTTTTCTCTCACTCTCAACTGTAAAATCTACATGCTACTTAGTCTACCAAGTAATAACGATACTTTAACTTAGTTAAACGTCCCTCTCCACTTTACCAGAGCAAAACACAGCCACAAAAACGACCAGAAACCGACCACCAATATCCCCAATCGTTGAGGTCCCTTTGTTAGAGTCAGAGGCCCTGATACAGTAGAGACTTGCTTGGACAACCTGATCTTTGGAGGGCGGATTGGAGCTCTGTTGTTCCACCCTACAGTACAAAACAAGCGTCTTCTCGGGTGGCTTGGAATAGGAGAACAAAGACCAGACTGGGAGTCAGGGCGCTCCTGCCAACCTCGGCCGCCCTCTCCACATACGAGCTGACAGGTCTGCGCTTGCTTGGACCTCAGTTTTCTCTGTAAAATGATGAAGTTGGATGAAACCAGTGACCCTCAAGGGTGTCTGTGTGTGTGAGCGTGTGTTAGAATTCATCTGGGACTTGTTCACACCCTCCTGCCCACAGCACTAGATAATCTATAAGACTCCCATGCTGACATCCTGTGATTGTCAAAAACGGGTGATCACTGTTATGTTCTGTCTTCAGGACTGCATTGACATTAAAATGTATTTTTACATTTTTGTTACAAGAACCATACATTTAAGCATAATTCCTATTCGGCATTGGATGTTCTCTTTAGAAATTAGTTTCAAATATATCAATTGTTATTCTAGAAGCTGTTAGTTTCATGGAGGAGGGAATATGCAACCAATCTGATCAATATTCTATAATGACATATATTTAAAGAGCAATTACAATTATAAATATTAGAATTCTATATGAATAGCACTTTTTGATTTATGCATTTACATATTATTTGTCTCATAGTGAGCATGCATTCTTTCTTTAATCAAAGAAAACACAGATACTGTTTTTATATTCACTTTAAAGAATGTAGATTCAATATAAGTTTTTTGGTTTTATTTTCACCTTTTACAATGTGTGTTGTGCTGAGCCTTTATTAGAAGTTAGATCCTTGTCCCAAAGTTAATACTGACATGAAAAGGCGAAAGATTGATAATGGTGTTTGAAAACCCAGCACCCACAAGCCATGTTAAATCTGCTATCTAAAGAAAACTTTGTGTGGCTAATAACTAGAGCAGCAATGGATATAGTTCTCCACGTGACAGAGAGACAGCAGATACTTTGATGTGCACTGTCAGAAACAGCTAGCCTAATGATGCCTATTCTTTTTAATTATTCAAATATCAAATACATTTAGATAAAAGAATAAGAGCTTGTCTTCATCAGAAGTTATGCATAATACATAAATTCACTAGAAAGTAAGCACCGTGAGGACAGGGCCTTCTTTTGTTCACTGCTGTAAGCGTACGGCCTAGAACATATAATAGATGCACAAAATATTTGTTGAATGGATGATAAATAAGTGGGCTGTAGAGTGAAACATGTCATTTTTAGTTAATACTAAACACAGCAGTTAGTAAGTTAAAAATCAGTCAAATTCTCTGGGATTCTGGACAGTGCCAAACTGCTGGCTTGACGTGTTTATTTCCCACCTGAATTGGCTGAATAGTTACTCCTCCATCACATGCCTGGGGCTGCTACATGTATATTAATGTGTCATCTTGGTAAAGACCCTACCCACTTGTTCATGGGTGATAAACATTTATCAGATACACAGAAAAGACTGTTGGTTGCATTTTGTTTTCCATTTCTTTTCTGGGCAGATGATGGGTTACCACGTTGTTTTTGGCGAGATAGAGAGTGGTCATTTGTTTTTCCTTGACTGAGGCAGTCGTGAGCTAGGATTTAGCCTTGTAGGAAATGCTCAGTGCTCTCTGGTTTTACAGGCAGGGCTGTAAATCCAAGTTAAAGGGATGCCACTTTGGTTGAGTTTACACAAACATGAAGGAGTGAATTCAGGGAGGGAAACATGATGTCCTTGTGGTGCACAATACCCTTTCCTTTATATAATTAGGCACTGGAGACAGCCAAAACGAACAAATACTGGACTGTGGCAGTTTTGCATATACATGGCGAATGTAAAAGTGGTAAATATATGTATAAATATGATAACAACTTTGCTGTCTTAGCTGTTAAGACCTCTCATTGATAAAGCTTATCTCTTTATCGCCAAATACCAGGACCACACAAAGGAATTCTTCCCCCTTCTCTTTTCCTATGATCTGTTTCGGCCCCACTTTGACCTCATTCTGTGATGGCCACCGGTATTAATGGGGAATGAGATAACCACAAGAGCACCACCGCCACCCGCAGCATTTATGGAAGAGTTTTTAGCAAGTTTGGGGCCTGCCAAGAACTTTACATACATTATTTCACTTAACCCTCCCATTCTAAGAAGTAGGTGCTTTAGAGATGAGGAAAGGCACCTACCTTGTTTAACAGATAAGCTAGAAAAAGTAAATGATTTATTCAAGGTCACTGAATTGATGTTGCTCATTTTCAGCCTTCTCACTAAAGAGGAAGAAACTAATAACTTTTGTTTTAAATTAAGTATCCCTTAAGGTGTGCGTGCATCCTCAGTCATGTTGCTTTGTGACCCTCCCAGCCCCCCCCACACAGACTGTAGCCCACCAGGCTCCTCTGTCCATGGGATTCTCCAGGCAAGAATGCTGGAGTGGGTTGCCATTTCCTCCTCCGGGGAGTTTTCCTGACCTAGGAGTCGAACCCACGTCTCCTGCATTGCAGGCAGATTACTGCTGATCCATCGGGGAAGCCCATCCCTTAAGGCAGCATTCCTCAAATGTAGTCAAATAACGAACAGTATGGTATTACCTGGGAATTTGTTAGAAAAGCAGAATCTCGGGCTGTATCCCAGACCCCCTGAATCAGAATTGGCATTTTAACATGATCTCCATATGATTCAGGTGCACATTCATGTTTGAGCAGCACTGCCTTAGGGTTTTGATCTGTTGTATACACAGATTGACATATGTCCCTGTCCTATGGAGCTACAAAGCCCTTTCATAAACTCTGAACTTGTCCAAGACACCATTATCCAAGTCAGAGTCACTGGGATAGATTCCTAGACACTTCTCCAGCTCTGATGAATCTTGGGAGGGCCCTCAGAGGGGAACTTCTTCCTTGTGGTATCATCTTGTGGCTAATGGAAGACCTAGTAGGGGCAGTGACAAGTTTGGGGAACATCATTCCAAAAAGGTGTCCAGCTTTTTCAGCAGCTTGAAAAAATATTTAAATGCAATAGTACAAGATAGAATATCTCAGATTATCTTCTTCCAGGAAAAGGAGGTATTCTGCCAGCTTCCTCCTTTGAAATCTGGAGGACGGGGACAAGAGACCCCCTGCTACCCACCTCTGGGAAAAGAGGGGCAGGTCCCCAGCATCACCGCCCAGGAGCAGATGCCAGCACACACCCCTCACTCTTCCCAGTTTGAAAGAATCCTTAGAGCTTCCTCTGCACTGAGGACTCACCGTTCTGGCTTAGAACAGAAATCAAGAGGGGGCTATTGTTGGAGGGGTGGGGAAAGGAAGCCGGGCCGGAAGAGAGCGAGGAGAGGACCGGAATAGCCTCTGGTTGGCTTGGGCCCGGACAAAACGCCTCTGCCTGGATGGAGGTAGTGGCTTCTCCCCCTTCATCGAGCTCCTCTGGCCCTCTTCCACAGGAAGTGTAGGGAGAGAAAGAACTTTGAGTTTTCGGTGCTGTTTTATGGAACACCCACCACAAAAGCCACTACTTGGCTCTTGCTGTTTTTCTAATTCAGGTAGTTTCCTTTCCCATAGCATAGTGGAGCTTCCTCTCCTTCCCTCCACACCTAGTAGCTTTTTCAGTTAAAAAAAAAAATGTACAAGGAGGGGTCTTTCTTATCCTGAAAAATATATGTATTGAAAACTTTGAAGGTGCTATAAGGAGCACCATACTTTATCCATCAAGGTGGGGCTCCTGAACTTTTAGAACTTGAACTCTTAGGGTGAAGAATAAGCAAAAAGCTCTACAAGGTTACTCTTGGTATATCCAGAATCCTGGCCCCTACTGGATTTTTTAAGAGAGTAGGGAAATCATGGTCTTTCTCGACACTTAGGAGGTGGCCAGTACACAATGCATGCAGCAAGCAAGCTGGTGTCTCCTCCCACATGCCCACAGCTCCTGAGCTCCCAGTGTTGTCTACACAACCCCCCCAGGGATGGAGAATTCTTATCTGCTGGCTGTAGCCTAGGCTGTGAGTCTTAATGAGGATGTTGGAGAAGGAGAGAAGAGCCTAGGTTTTGGAAAAGAAGGTGCAGCTCAGTAATACATCATTTTGGTGTGTCTGCACAACCTTTAAGTGCTCAGATGTCTCACACTTTACACTAGCTCCTCTTGCTCTTTCTGAGCCTCCTAGGAAAGGAATTGTGGTATCATATACTTGGTGCCTACAGTTAGGAAGGATGTGCAGCTGTGAGCAGATCCTACCCCAGAAGGATTAGGATAGAAACTGCCAAGTGTATTTGCCTTCAACCAATGTGGATTTTTGGGGAGACGGTATTGGTTTATTTAATAAAGTGTTATCTCTTTTGTTTATGTCACATGTGTTTACACACGTGTATAAACACACATACATAGAGACTATCCAAAATCACTGGCTCTTATAGAAGGTAACTATGGATTAACCCAAATTATTTATTTGACCAAGAATGTAGTATCTGTTTCTCAGTCCCTTGTACTTTCATATAGATTTACTATTGTAATTAAAATTTTCCTGCTGATGATTTAAAAAATCCCTGAATTTTGTTAACTAGTGGCAGTGGAGGAGAAGAGAGGACTTGTGTTATTGCAAGAAATTCATAAGATGTTCCATTAACTTATTGTGTGTTGATTTGAGAATGTTAATGCAGGAAAGAAAGCTAAACTCTGAGTTAGTGATAGAGGCTTGAGTGTGCTCATTGACACATGGACAGAAGGCACGTGAGTGAACCTAAAAGCATATGGAAGTTTAATATATGACAAAAAGAGCATTGTGTACCAGAGAGGAAAGTTAGACTATGTAACTAATTGTTGGGACACCTAGGGAGAAAACAAACTTATATCTGTTCTTTATTTCATAAAATTCAAGATAGAACAAAGATTTAAAATGTTAAAAATAAAAACATAAAAATAATAGGAAAAGGGCAGATTTTTTTTAATCTCCAAGTAGGAAAAGTCTTTCTAGTTTTATCTAAAAGCCTTAACATCTGTTATACATTAAAATTAAAAAGATTCTATAGGGCCCAAATTCAATAAGCAAGATCAAAATAGCAAACAAAAAACTAGGGGAAGCATTCTAAACATGTATATCACAAAGAACTTAATATGACCAGAAAATAGACAGATGACATGAAATACATTTCATATTAAATGAAATATAGTTAGCTCTTAGACATGTGAAAAATAAAAGATAATATGTTGTTGTTTCTGCTCAGTTGCTCAGTCGTGTCCAACTCTTTGTACCCCCATGGACTGCAGCACACCAGGCTTCCCTATCCTTCACTATCTCCCACAGTTTGCTCAAATTCATGTCTACTGAGTCAGTGATGCCATCCAACCATCTCATCTTCTGTCATCCCCTTCTCCTCCTGCCTTCAATCTTTCCCAGCATCAGGGTCTTTTCCAATGAGTCAGTTATTGCATCAGGTGGCCAAGGTCTTAGAGCTTCGGCTTCAGCGTGAGTTCTTCCAATGAATATTCAGGGTTGATTTTCTTTAGGATTGATTGGTTTGATCTCCTTGCTGTCCAACGGACTCTCAAGAGTCTTTTACTTCATAATAAATAAATGCAAATTAAAAATATGAGATACCACTTTTTACCTACTTGAAACAAAAGTTGAGGCACTTGTTTGGATAGTTGTTTCTGTGGATCTGGAGAGTACTGTCATACATAGATGGTGGAATGGAGAATTAGTAAAACTTCACTGTAGAGAGCAATTTGTGAGTGTCTATAAAAATGTAAAAGTGACTCTTCTTAGAAATTATCTTACAAATATACTTAGATGATGTAAAAAGATATACCTACAATGCAAGATTAAAAAAATAGGATTAGTACAGCACAACTGTTCATCAGTAAGGGATTGGATCAATTAAGTACCTATCCATATACAATGAAAATGCTTCTGATTTTAAGTCCCATGTTCTGATAATTTCCTTAAGGATGATCACTTCACATTCCTAGGGAGAAAACAAACTTATATCTGTTCTTTATTTCATAAAATTCAAGATAGAACAAAGATTTAAAATGTTAAAAATAAAAACATAAAAATAATAGGAAAAGGGCAGATTTTTTTTAATCTCCAAGTAGGAAAAGTCTTTCTAGTTTTATCTAAAAGCCTTAACATCTGTTATACATTAAAATTAAAAAGATTCTATAGGGCCCAAATTCAATAAGCAAGATCAAAATAGCAAACAAAAAACTAGGGGAAGCATTCTAAACATGTATATCACAAAGAACTTAATATGACCAGAAAATAGACAGATGACATGAAATACATTTCATATTAAATGAAATATAGTTAGCTCTTAGACATGTGAAAAATAAAAGATAATATGTTGTTGTTTCTGCTCAGTTGCTCAGTCGTGTCCAACTCTTTGTACCCCCATGGACTGCAGCACACCAGGCTTCCCTATCCTTCACTATCTCCCACAGTTTGCTCAAATTCATGTCTACTGAGTCAGTGATGCCATCCAACCATCTCATCTTCTGTCATCCCCTTCTCCTCCTGCCTTCAATCTTTCCCAGCATCAGGGTCTTTTCCAATGAGTCAGTTATTGCATCAGGTGGCCAAGGTCTTAGAGCTTCGGCTTCAGCGTGAGTTCTTCCAATGAATATTCAGGGTTGATTTTCTTTAGGATTGATTGGTTTGATCTCCTTGCTGTCCAACGGACTCTCAAGAGTCTTTTACTTCATAATAAATAAATGCAAATTAAAAATATGAGATACCACTTTTTACCTACTTGAAACAAAAGTTGAGGCACTTGTTTGGATAGTTGTTTCTGTGGATCTGGAGAGTACTGTCATACATAGATGGTGGAATGGAGAATTAGTAAAACTTCACTGTAGAGAGCAATTTGTGAGTGTCTATAAAAATGTAAAAGTGACTCTTCTTAGAAATTATCTTACAAATATACTTAGATGATGTAAAAAGATATACCTACAATGCAAGATTAAAAAAATAGGATTAGTACAGCACAACTGTTCATCAGTAAGGGATTGGATCAATTAAGTACCTATCCATATACAATGAAAATGCTTCTGATTTTAAGTCCCATGTTCTGATAATTTCCTTAAGGATGATCACTTCACATCCATCTCCATTCCTCTTGTCCTTTCCCTGCCAGCATGTCACCGAATGCCACATATAATGCCACAGCCAAAGGCTATGTTCCTTCTCCTTCAGTTGCCTCTCAATTTATAGGGTCCCTATTCCCTTGGCAACATGTGAAATATGAGTGTCAACCAGGGTGAGAAAACCATTCTGGAAGCCAGGTAAGAGGGGGAGTGGCAAGGCAGTATAGAGGAGTGGTTACAACCCCTGCTCTGGGGGTAGCTACTTGAGATCAAGTCCCCATCCTCTCGCTTGCCAGTGGTGTGATCACCCATAGTTTAATTTTTTTCATCTGCATGACAGGTACAAAATCGCACCACCCTCTTAGGGTTTGTTGTGAGGATTAAGAGTGATAACTCATGCAACTGCTTACCCACAGTGCCTGCCTCATAATAATATTCAATAAATGTTAGCTCTTTTAATTATTAATCTGAACTTCCCCTCCTGCCCATGGGACCTGAAACTCTCTTGGGGGAGGAGGGAAGAGAGGCATCTAAGTTATCAAATTGTGTATCATTAGCATCATGAACTTGGAATGCTGGGATGATTGAAGGTTTGTTGTTGTTGTTTTTTTCAATCCAGCAAGAATAAAGGGAGAGACTGGAGTAATTTCTGCTGCCCCCAAGTCAGTATCATTGAGGGAAACTTCTTCCAAAATTCTATGCCCTGGAGTCAATTATATCCTGAAAATATGATGAATGCAGGCTGTAAAACTGCAAGACTATATGTAACATTATGCTGGGAGTTGAGCCAGTTAAGCAGCAAGTTTCAATTTGCATGAAAAATGTGCCTTAAATTATATTTGGATCAAACTATCATTAAATATTAATATTAGGGCCATAGTATAACTTCCTCTCCATGGTATTCATTTAATAAATATGAGTTACAGTTTCAAACCAAACCAGACCAAAATCTTCCATCACTAAGATGCACATATGCCCCTATTTCCCAGCTTTAGCCTCAGTGCAGCACAGCAAGGGATAAATCTAAACCCAGCCAATCTGTGTGTCCCTGTGACTTCAAGGCTCCCAGCCGTAGATAGCAGACCTCTGGCAAAAACAATAAAAAATATCTGATGGCTTTTACATGAACTGAATTTCCCTTCTGTGTGTAAGGTGATAGTGAACCCTCTCTACATGCATCTTACATATATATAAGGAAAGAGACACAGGAAGAGATTAAACAGCAATGACTACTTCCAGACACTTTCTATCTAGACTTCTATCAGATGTACAAACTTGCTATAGGTAGCAGTTTAAGAGTGGAAAACTCATTGCCGCCGGAAGACCTGGATTATTCAAAGCATCTTCCTTTGTATGCCGTATATATTATTAGATCACATTCTAGAAGCTTCCAGAAGACATAGTTTAGCTTAATGGGTTGACCTGCTTACTAATTCTTTCATGTGTGTCTATTCTCCCTAACTACATTGGAACCATATTTGTCAGAGACAGTTTTTTAACCATTTTTGTACTCCCTCGGACAAGAACCCTCTAAATTCTTGTTAGTCTCATCTTAATTCTCTCTGAGATTCTTGTAAAAGCTCTTATTATCCCCACTTTAAAGATGAGTAAACTAAAGGTGAGAGCTGATGGATGATTCAGCAGAAGTCATGCAGCTCTGTGAATCTGCAGGGTCTATGGAGTTATTGCAAGGAGTCAAGGGGTCTCTACTTGGATGTCAAGTGCCTACTGTTTGTACACAGACTAATGTTTTGAAAGTATATGTACCTCTGCTTTCAAATATGGTTTTTTATATCATGGTAATTAATAAGATGTAAATTAATACAAATGTAAAATTAATGCAAAAATTTTAATTACTGACTTAAAATAGCTTTTGGTTATTTTGTATTTTTACTGGGGATTTGCAAAATGAGTTTAGTTAGTTAGTTACGGAATTTATGAAATTTACAAAGGGAATCATGCTGAGAAACCTGGAAACCACTGTCTGTAGACCAAAGCTGGAGTTTTCCAATAAATTGTATGGAGGTGCTTTGAATAATCTAGGTCTTCTGGTATCTATGAAATTTTCTACTCTAAAACTTCTACCTATAGCAAGTTTATACGTTTGATAGAAGTCTAGATAGAAAGTGTCTGGAAGTAGTCATTACTGTTTAATCTCTTCCTTTGCCTAACAACTATCTCCCCCAAACTCTTGGTTCCTTCCTTTGTAACCCGTGTGGCCTTGAGCAATTTGTTTAACCTGTTTGCGTACGAGTTTCCTTACTGGCAAAGTGGGGGAAAGTGTAGAGCCTACCTCATAGGATGCTGTGAGGTCCCATGAGTTAATACAGGTGATAACTTACACATTCTTGCTCCATAAGAAACATTCAGCAAGTGTGGATGTTGCTGTGGCACCACTGGGTACTGTTCTTGTCACAGAGTTGGAACTTGATGGACGTTTTTTGGGATGAATTAATGAAAAGTGAAAATGTGGTGCAGGCAGCAAGGGCAATCCAGATCCATATAACTTCTCCTCTTTAGTTACAGGCAGGGTTTTCATGCAGACGCTGCATTTGGGAGTATTTGGTTCAGTGAGCTTGAGAGAGAGAGATGATGAGGTTTCTATATCTTCTGGTCCAGTAGCCTTCACAAATCTATCAATTTTATGCATTAGATTCAACAAAATATGCATTTAATGGATCAGGCAGGAAAAGTCTGGAGCTCATGTCAAGTACAGGCTTTATTCCTCATCAAAAACTATAAGAGGAAACAAGACCAGTAGACCGTCTAAATAGGAGGAGAAAAGCATTTCTTTCTTGCCACAAACCAAAATGCTGAGGATCACAGTTATGAGAGGGTCAAAGGAAGTTAGAATGACCTTTCATAGCAGGCTCAATGTTTATCTAGCTTAAAATTTCACTTCCAGATCATCCCATGGATAGTTATTTAGCTTTATTCCATAAACAACCTTTGAGCCAGATAGAAAGTTTTTCTGTTTTTCTTTTTTCCAGTGTTTGCAAAATGAGGTGTTGATGGCAGGAGAAAAGAAGCCCTCACTAGAGTTTTAAAAATGGGCCACCCGAGTGTCACTGCTGGCTGACATAGTTTTTTCTAACAAAAGTGTCAGGCATATGGGCCAGCGCTGACACAATCAGCTTTTCTGAATTGGGTGCTTGTCCCAAGGCCAGGCAATAATAGTCCTAGCAGCTACTCACCCTTGGCTGTCCCATGTGGGCAAGGCTCTATGCTGGTGCTATGGATACTACATGAATAAAACTCAGTTTGAGCTTTCCATATTCACCCTCCATCCATTGACCCTATTTCTACTCACTGGGACCACACAAAACAAATCCAGTCCTTGCATGTGTCGGTTCTTCAAAGTACTCAAATAGAAGAACTCAAATCCCCAGACCTCCACACACCACCTTCTTGAGACGCCGGTCTCGTCAGCCACCTCGGGAAGGTGGGGCTTTCTGTCTCCCCTCCAGCAGGCCATGCTCCTCTGCATGCTGCCCACTGCGTCTCTGTCCACAATATTTCACCCAGAAACCCCTCCCCACCATCCCAATGGTTTGGCCAGTGCACAACCAGGGCTCTCTGAGGCCCATTTCAGGTCCGGAGAATTGCTGAAAATTTCCCCCAGAAGGTCCAGATGAAAAGGCCTGGAGTAAAAAACAGAGAACTTAGAATGAGAATTATTGATTTGTGTTATCATTTTTCTAAACTTCAGCCCTAATCTTGTTTCAGGTCCTTCTTCCTCTTTATGACCATGGGAATCTCTTCTCACCAGTGTTGTTAGGAAACCAAAACATATTATTACAGTTATTATTTATTGTTTTTGTTTTGTTTTTGCTTTTGGTCAGGTGTTTTATAAGTCTTATTTTATGAAATCTCAGAATTAACCTTGGAGGTGGTTTTCTTTCTTGTTTGTTTTGCTTCCATATGAGAAACCTGAGGCTCAGAGACTAACTGCTCACAGTTGGTAAATGAAAGACATAGAATTCAAACTCTTGGCTGCCTATCTTCCTCGTCTATGCTCCTTCTAACTCAGCCTCTCTGTGACATAGAAGGTTGGAACATTCCTAGCATTCTATCTGACCAAACTACATGCTCAGTAAATGTTAGTTTCCCTTTCTCTCTTCATCCTCCCCCTTCCTCCAATGAATGCAACCTAAAATTGAGGAAGAGGGTTGTGAGCTGACATAAGTATATGCCAGACCCCTGAGGTGGCCATGCAACATGAACCCCAACGTGAGGTGCCTTCCACCCTCTAAGCTGTCCCCTGGGGCTGTGGGCTAGCTCAAAGGGCCCCATTGACATCTACTAGCCAACTGGTTTAGTATCAAGCGATGTCTAGGGGTTCTTTCTAACCAATTTGCACCTTTTATAGCTTCTTCCTCTTTCTTCTAATAATTCTATTCATTCCCCAAACTCCAGTTAAATTGAAAGTCTCTTCAGAACTACCAGCACCTCAAAGCTAGTCCTGCTTCATTTGGACCTTTGGGTCCATAAAGCAAGGTAAGATGTAGACAGAGAGCATCACCTCAAGAGAGGCGGGAGGCCTCGGGCGGGCTTCTCCTCGGATCCTTCTGCCGTCACTGGGCCCTTTGCGCCCCTGGGAGAGGCTTCTAATGCAGCGCTGCAGCAGCTATCCGGCTCAGGATCAGCAGTGCTCAACTAGGGACAGTGTATTCCACTACCACCCCTACCCCCGGGCATCTGGAAGCAGGGAGGGTGCCTTTCAGTTATCACAATGACCAGGGGTACTACTGGCATCCAGTAGCTGGGGGAGGGCAGGGATGTTAGAGTGCTGCAGGGAAGCCTCACGAAACAGCTCCCCTTGAGAAAGTCCGGACTATGACTGTACCCAGCACAGTGCCTCTCCTTCCACAGAGGCTTAATACAAATCTTCTGAAGGAATGTTCCCCTTCGTCACATTTCCTATTTTTATGCACATCTCATCTCTCACTGAAGGTTCTGAAATAGAGGTATCTTGCTTGCCTCTAATTTCTAGAAGAGACTGCAGAGGTGGAGGTCTTATTCAGCTCAGTCTCATACATACTCCCTTCCTCTTTCCTTCTATTCTCAAGAATTTCAACAGTTTAGAGCACCACAGCCCTAAGGAATGCCTTCTAAATGGATCAATTAGATTTACCCTCTGAATCGGTCTCAAATACTAAATTTTAGTAGGAACTTTTCTCTTCCAATGTGGAATCAAACACCTTAAAAAAGTACAAGGTTGATGACCTAATTCAACGAGTTGTTACTGATTAAGTCTAAGTGAGTCTGAGCAAGCTCTGGGAGTTGGTGATGAACAGGGAAGCCTGGTGTGCCGCAGTCCATGGGGTCGCAAAGAGTCAGACAGGACTGAGCAACCGAACTGAACTGATTTGACTAACCGAGAAGCAGCGGCCCACTGGCTTCCCCTCTCAGACTCAGGAAGTCACAGCCTGGATCAGGCAAAGGAAGAGAGAGACCTCTCAAGAAGCCAGTGAGGAAAAAGCTAAAAGTTTGAGGTCTGACCATCTTCGTTATTCTCCCCCAAATGTCAGAAAAGCAGATACTAAGTAGATCAAGGCCCTGACCTTGCTCTAGTACAGATAGCCTGTTACAGAAGAGTCAGAACCAAATCCCTGCAAAAAGTCTGTGCCCTCGATGCCAACTCCTCGCAGCAGCATGATGCTGACAGGTAGAACATTCTCTGCAATGGGAAGTTTTCAGAGATCATCGGTTTTACTTTATGGCTGATTTCCTTGATAAGACACACAGCTCCTTTCTCATTTATAAATTTCAGAGAGGAGCTTCTCTTCTCATCATGGGAATTTCCAACTCTGCACCTCTCAAGGGCTCTCTCGTTTTCTTAAAGGGTATGAGGGAATGCTTTAAGAAGTCTTAAAGTTTATTTTCATTCTTCTCAAACTGGAAACAACTTTCTCAGGGCTGCTAAGGAAGACTGAGAAGGATCACAAAGCAGAGAAATTCAATAGGAAAGGAAAGAACTAACTTTTATTTAGCACTTGCTATGTGCCATGAATATTACTATTAGGTGTCTGGTTTTAATCTTTCCCCAGATCAATGAAGTAGTGTATTAGTCTGGATAGACTAGGTAATGCTTCAGTGACAAGCAAACTCTAAATCGCCATGGCTTAAAAAAATAAAGAAAGGAAGAAAAGGATTTATCTCACCCTTCCATTACATATTCATTATGTGAGTCAACAATGGCTTTGACCTAGGTCGTGTTAACTTTAGGACCTGGGCTGACAGAACAGCTATACTGGAAGTGTTTCAGGTTGCTATGGTAGAGGAAAAGAAAATTATGGAAATCGTGGACTGATTCTCAAAGATTCCACAAGGAAATGACACATGTCACTTGTGCTCACATTTTGTTGACCAACGCTAGTCACATGGCCATGCCCACATGTAAAGGGAGTAGGGAAGTGCTCAGGAGAAGAGCCAGAAATATTTGATAAATGAAAAGTAATTATCCTGTTGTTATCGCTAAGAAAAGAGAGGCCTAGGGAAGTTAGTAGGTGAGGGAGCTGGGGTTCTGTGCCCTTAGCTCTTTAGTCTCTTTACATACATGCTGCTGTGCCTTTCTCCCAGTGCTGCCATGAGCTTAAGAATCCTTGGGGCTTGAGGGCATGTTCACCTTGGTTGGACATGTTAAAGCCAAATCCAAGTCATGTGCTTAGCCTTTATTTCATGTATTTTTATTCTCTTTAAAGGTTTTCAACATGTTCAGTGTGAAATTATTATGTAATAGAAATTTATCTTTGAACACATGTCCCAGATTTTTCTCTTAATCACAGTCTCAAGTATCATAGGTTTCTTTGCTTACTGCTTTTATTTGTTGAATGATGAGAAAATGGCCACTCTGCCCTTAGCTTAATAAAGATGCTGCCTGGTGGATATTCAAGATTGAGAGGAAAAGATGCCCCAACTTATCTTCATTACCTTCAAGACAGTCTTAAAAAAAAAACTACTTGCTTAAAGGAACAATAAAATAACAAGACTGATTCTACTAGCCCTTAAAAATCAATCCTGATATTTCATCTCCAGAGAGCTCAGAGGAAGTGCCATGTTATATCAATTCTTCTCAGAGTTTTCTAATCTAAGTACTGCTAATGGGAGAGAAAAATCTGGAAAGGAAATCCTAAATGATCTGCCATAGGTAGAATTTCAGACTTTAACCTGTCCTAGGTTTTGCATTCTACTCCATAACCTATCCATATTTGTTTGCATTTAACATGTTTTAAATTACGCACCACTAAAACTGATAAGCCAAGAAGATATTATACAATTTATTATTTGGTTTTCTCCATCCATAGAAACTTGACTTAACCCTTCTTAATCCATTAACAACAATATACTTATCACCTGAGAGTAGGTCCCAGGGAAATAGGGATAAGGATTGGGGGCAGAGCTGGTTCCTCCTAAAAGCTAAGTTATCCAAGAGCCAGGAGAGAATAAAAGCAAGGAAGAGGAGGAAGGGTAGGAGTCAGGGAGGAAGGAGAAGAGGAACGTGAAGTGGTGTCTGGAGACAAGGAGGCGTGAGTAGAGCCAAGGAAGAACCCCAAATATGGTCTTAAAAGACACACAGAAAGAACTCAAGACTAATTTACTGATCACCACAGTTGTTAAATAACTACATTTTAAAATTCGTTATATTTTCCTTATCCATTAAAAAAAGACAAAGTACTTTGTCCAAACACAGCTAGTTGTAGCCTTAGGCAAATTGTTTAACTTTGCTCAGTTCTCAGCCATAAAACAGGAACTCAAATGCTGCTCAGCTTAATGAAGTGTAAAGTTTGCAAAACTCTTTGAAGGCAGAGAGCGCAATTTAAGTATTATGTATTATTAAATAAATGCCTATTTAGGAAAGAAACTCTCCATTAGCGTTATGTGTACCCTAACTAGTAGTTAACACCCGGGAGAGCTGGTTGTCAAAGTTTTGATGACAGAAGGGATCCAGGCATCTATCACTTAAAATGGAAAATAAAAGAACAAAGAAACAAGCCCGGGCAGTAGGAATGGAATGCGCCATTAAGGCATTGGCTTGGTTCAGAGAGAGATTCCCCGAGCTAAAGAAGGCTTCGTTTACTGGCATGGAAAAATATGGGGCCAGGAAATTGCTCAGAGGTCTCCTGTCTTTTCCTGTGCACATGGAGATACACTATGTGTTGGCTACTGTTTTGGATCAGAATCTCCGTTTTAGAAATAGCCTGAGTTGTGTCCTTGGAAAGGGAGAGGGCTGTGTGACGTATTTGTGTGCGGTGAAGCTGGAGGAGGGGGAGGTAGGAGAACACAGGGAGGAGCTATTTAGATGTTCCCTGGAGCCAGATTGCTTCCTTGGCCTCACAGACAGTTACCAGAACTGAGCTGGGACAGTGAGCAGCTGACCTGGGCTTAGGGAACCTCCAAGTCTCCTGAAATAGCTCCAAAGTGGAGCCAAGCTGGCCCTCCTAACACAACAGGCCAACTCTGCGTGGTCATGCTGGATGGCTGCTTGCAAGTCCGCCTGTTTTTCAGGTACATGGGCTGAACCTTAGTCTTTGAGTCAAGAGACATTTATTTGGCAACAACCTCCCGACAAACACTGTTTTAGGCATTGGGGGTATAACAGGAAACAAAAAAACAAACATTCCTGCCCTCATGGAGTCTGCATTCTAGTAGAGAGAACTGGACAATGAATAAGATAAGTTATATAATTTGTTAGAAGATATGGAGAAAATAAATCAGGGATGGAGAGAGAATAGGGAATGTGGGGCGGAGGGATCAGAATTAGGGTGGCCTCATTGAAAAGGTGATATTGAATAAAAACTGGAAGGAAGCAAAGAATCATGTAGGTATCCAGAGGAAGAGCTTCTAGGCAAAAAGGGCAGCAGGTGCAAAGGCTTTGAGGTGGGAGAATGCCTGGTGTGTTCAAGAAACAACCAGAGGCCGTTAGGCTTAGAGTGGAGTAAGAAAGGGAGAGTGTGGTGGGGCATGAGGTCAGAGGGGTAATGACATCATGGAGAACTTGCAGGCCACAGGATGAGCTCAGACTTTAAAAGTGAAGATTGCTGGAGAGTTTTAGGCAGGGGAGTGAAAAGATCTGACTTCCATTTTAATAGAATCAATTTGACTATCGTGTTGAGTAGGCCTTGAGGAACCAAGGGTGAAGGAGGAGAGTGGTTCTATTAAAAGGTAATTTTCATCTGTTTCAAAGTAAAGGTCAAAGATTTTTAAAGAAACTTGTGGCTTGGACCATAGGACAGGAAGTAGAGGTGGTGAAAAGTGGTTGCATTCTGGAGGGACACTGAAAATAGAGCTCATAGAATTTGCTAATCCATAGCTGGGGGTGGCTTCCCAGGTGGTGCTAGTGGTAAAGAACCTGCCTGCCAAGGCAGGAGACATAAGAGATATGGGTTCGATCCCTGGGTCAGGAAGATGCCCTGGAAAAGGAAATGGCAACCCACTCCAGTATTCTTGCCTGGAGAATCCCATAGACAGAGGAGCCTGGCAGGCTGCAGTCCATGGGGTCACAAAGAGGTGGACATGACTGAAGTGACTTAACCCTTAGCTGGGATACTCAGGTGGTCTGTCCAGGAGCGTGTAAGTGAACTGTGAAGGAACAGTGATGAGGGGTGTTCTCTTTCTACTCTAGTAAAGAAAGAAGAGACAGGGTTGGTTCTTATTGGTACAACCACCTCACCTTTCTTCCTTTATCCTTCCCATTAATTAAGGACCTGTTATGTGCCAGGCACTATAGTGGGATACAATAGTGAGTGTGAGCTAATGGGCTCACCACCGTTATGGAGCAAAGAGTTTACAAAGGGAGTTAGACATTAAGTGAATAATCACACAAACAAATGAAAATGACCACTCTGATCCGTGCTGCGTGTTGACATTAGTATACCTGCCCTGGTCAAGAAGTGCTGAGGAATGGGCGCTTTGAGCTGGATCTGAATAAATGGATATCGATCAGACGACAGTGGGTGGAGGGAGAGCAAGAGTGTTACAGGCGATGGGAACTGCATGTCCAGAGGTTCTGAAGGGAGGGGAGTATGGTAGGGATGAGGAACTGAGAGAAGACCAACATGAGTAAAATGCAGAGAGCTTGCGGAACATGGGCAAGGTGCTGCTGAGGAAATGGATCAACCGTGCTGAGCTTGAAGGTCACGTTCAGATTTTGAATTTTATCCTGAAATAAATGGGAAGCACTGGAGGCCTTTGAGGAGGGGAATGACATGGTCGTCTGTGCTCACTGAGAAGATTACTGCACTGCTACGTGGCGAATGGATTTCCAAGGTGGAGTAAGAATGGTGTGGAAGACCAACAATGAGATAAACACAGTGGCTTAGGTGAGATCGTGGTTGCCTGGACCAGGCAGTTGCTTGTGGAGGTCACAATGAGGATAAATGTAGAGATCTGAGAGGTATTTGGAAAGCAGAACTTACTTTTAGATCAGTCATGAAGGTTGGTGGAGAGATAGTTCAAGAATAATTCCTAGTTCTTTGTTTACAATACTCGTACAAGTAGATTTAAGACTCTCTTACTTGTAGGACTCACTTATGTTAGACCAAGCCATGGGAAGTTGAGATTTATTGTTCTACAAATATTTAAAAATAAGATTTATTGTTGGATGGTTTGGTTAGCTTCCAGCCTTAGTGCTAAGAGACCAATGGGATAGATGACCTCTCCCAGGTCTCTCCAGCTGTAGGGCCTGGCTGTATAATGAACTGATGGAATCTTGCATTGAAAAGATAATCTCTGAACTAGTGTTGTCCAATACAAATATAATAGAATGTGAGCCAAAAAGTAATGTATATTTTCTAGTAGCCATGATAAGAAAGTAAAAAGAAACAGATGAACTTAATTTGAACAATATTTTTTATAACCCAATAAATAAAAATGTTATTTCAACATTAATCAACAGAATAATTATTAATGAGATATTTTACCTTTTATTCATTGAATTTTTGAAATCCAGTGTGTATTTCGTATGTATAGCAAGTCCCAAATCAGATTAGTTATATTTCATGTGTTCAAAAGCCACGTGTAGCTGATGAGCACTTAATTGGACAGCACAACTCTAAACCATCAGAGTAGCCACACGGACCTTAAATCCACACACAAATACCTAGACATAGAGGTCCTTCTACAGCATTAAAAAAAAAAATAAGTAGTATCCTCAATAGAGCCTCTAAGATTTTAAAATTGAGTACTTAATTAGCGGTGTGAATTTGAGGAAGTCAGTTTACTCTGTGCCTCAGTTTACAAGGAAGTGTGGTGGGGCTGGATAATGTGTAACAAGCTCTTCAGCATTATCAATCACTGACTTCAGGTTAAGGAAGTCCAGATAGTTTTTCCTTCTGTTTATATTAATCGTCAGAGCTCCCAAAGATATCTTCCCTTTCAACCTTCCAAACTCTTCTATGACATCTGTCTTTCACTCCAAAGCCAAAAAGTTGGATTTTCTAGAGAAACTTGAATATTGACTAGATATTTAATGATTAAGGAAACTTGATTTTTACAGATATTACATATAGTGTTATAACTAAATTTAAATGCTTATGTTTGAGACATGTCCTAAAATAGGTATAGATGGAACAATAAGTTGTCATGGATATACTTCAAAATCATCCTAGTTGTGAGGTAGGAGAATGGGTGGATATAGATGAAATAAGCTTTGTCATAAATGAAACTTGGTGTGAGACATGGAGAGATTAATTTTACTATTCTTATAGTTTGAGTATTTCCATAATAAAATTTTTTTAAAAAAGAAGATTTCCAGACTTTTTAAGGTTCTCCTACTGGTAGGATTTTCAAACGTCCCCCTTAAATACTATGTATCCTTCATGGTACAAACGTACATGCCTGTTCAACTTTAAGAATGCACCATTCTTATTTAATACTGTAGCAGAACAAAGACCCAGGCACAAAATTCCCATCATAGTTTAAATATGTCTGGTGGTTTTAGTGGTAATATAACCTTGGACTCTTGTCCATCTCTTTGGGACAGGTTTAGGGTCAATATTTATAAGCAAAGCTTGTGCCCTCTGTGTGTCAGGAAGAGCCCCACACTCTGCTCGAGCCACAGAGGGGCCCAGGGAGCACAGTGATATAAACACATGGGCAAAGTACATTGCAAATCTACAACAGTGCAGATGTTCAACTCATAGGCATCAAGTTTACTTCTGGCTGGCATCATGGAGACTATCTGCTGCAGGTAGTTAGGGTCAGAGGAGCAACTCAGAGGGAATGTGACCTCAAAGGTCACAAGACCCTGCAGCTGGGACCCATAGGCAATGTGTGCATATAGGTCACTTGTCACCCTAGGTTGCCAGGGCACTGTCTAAATTTCTGGTGTAACGCCCTATCTAAGTTCAGTGAGAGATTTCCAGCCCCCTCCTCTCCACCTTGCCTTTCTGAATATCATGATGGTGGATGAGGAGAATGAGTTTTCTCCAAGTTTCCTCCAAGGCGTTGTCTGGAGTTGAGTAGTAGACTGAGAACACAGGACCATCTTGTAGGGCCAATGCTTTAGTTTCCATTGCCTTACAGGCTGGCTCTTCTGGCTTCCACATCTTTGGGTGTTTGACATCCCACCAAGAATTACAGAGCAGGCACTCATTTTCACTCCCAAAGAATACCATTGCTAACGCCTACATAAAACAGTGTCTACAAAGAAAGAGAACAGAACTCAGTCTGAGAATGTTTTCTTTTTGCATTTTCATCAGTCAAAGTAGTATTGATTTTAGGGTACCAACATATGGCATGAATGTTAATTTTAAGGAAAATCTGGCACATTCAACAGGCTGAACCGTGCTACTTTCTACACATCTGATACTTGGCAATACAGGGCCAGATTTTCTTAAATGTCAGGCATTTTAAGAAGTGGTTTCTCAAAATTTAAAATTACATACACATACAAAATAAATGGAAATGCTATGGAGATGTTTTAGAATAAAACAAATTTGACCTCTGGGAGAAAAGTGAAAGAAAGTGAAAGTTGCTCAGTTGTGTCTGACTCTGTAACCTCATGGGTTATATAGTCCATGGAATTCTCCTGGCCAGAATACTGGAGTAGATAGCTCTAGTTCCCTTCTCCAGAGGATCTTCCCAACCCAGCTATCAAACCCAGGTCTCATGCATTGCAGGCAGATTCTTTACCAGCTGAGCCACCAGGGAAGCCCTGGGAAAAAATGAAGCAACAACCGACCGGAGGCTGTGACAGACCATCAAACATCAGCAGAGTGCAGTTCTCACTTAATGCAACATACTATAATCCACAGTACATTAAGCAGATGATAATCTGCAAAGAATGTCCAGTCTTTGGGGGTGGATGGAGCCTTGACGGTTCTCGAGGATTCATCCCATCTGTTGACAGAATTCACCTATTATACCTAGTTCATTGAACAGGTGAGAATTACTAGTGAAAACAATTTCCCCTGAGTCTTAGCATACTCCAGCATTCGGCAGTCCTCATGGTCAGAACAGTCTGGTATTAAAATACATTGAGCCTGGAGTTCTAAACTTGTTTTCACTATTTCCCTTAACCACTTTGGTTTATCAAGTTCACCACAAGTTCAGACCTGACTTTCTCATGTCTGTTGGCTCATTGTCATCTGCATACTCTTGGGGGTACTTTTCTAGGTCATCATCCACATCATTGATAAAGTGCTTCTTTACAGATTGCTCTGTCTCTACTTATGAGTCTCAGTCCAGATTTCCATATCCCTATAACAAGGAGCGGAGAAGGCAATGGCACCCCACTCCAGTACTCTTGCCTGGAAAATCCCTGGGACAGGGGAGCCTGGTGGGCTGCCATCTATGGGGTGGCACAGAGTCGGACACGACTGAAGCGACTTAGCAGCAGCAGCAGCAGCAGCATATCAAGGAGAGATTGAATGGTGCAGTTCCCAATAACACTCATAAAACAATGCAGAGGGAGGAGGAAATTAGGAGTGACACAAAGCCTTAAAGGGACCAGCACAGAGTTTCCTCATCCAGTGGGAAGGTAATATATGGACCGAGATTCCAAACAGACTCTAGAACTTTAAAACTCTCATATCCTCCCTATGCCTCTGTCAGATGGAAGAATTAATAAAATCTGAACAAGATAATGCCTGAAACACTCTCTCATGCTTAAAACATTCTAAAATTAATTTTCACCTTAGGGATTTGTTTGTGGGGACTAAATGTAATAATGGATATGAAAGTTTTTGAGAAAGTTGAGAATTATCTCAGTATGTCACCACGAAGTCACAGTTCTCTCAATAGACCTAGATTTGTTTTTTATTCCTATTACAATGTTGAGCCAAGTTTAAGAGCCTATTTAATTTCAAGTGAAAAATGAAAGGTTCCATAGAAGGTAAAAAGATACATTCAAAGAAGTGGATAATTTAAGAATAAATTAGGTTGACCTTCTAAGAAA
>SJYC01057314.1:0-32601 GCA_006408675.1 Madoqua kirkii
GATATGTGTTGAGACCTGAAAATTCTATCTTTTGACTAGGTAATTCTATTTCTAGAGAATTTAATTTAAGGAAACAATAGAAACTCAACCAAGATTATGTATGAAGTAGTCTATCACAGAGTTAATTATATATTGCATAGAGATATATAGTAAATAATCAGTATTATAAAAGAAAATGTATTCATGCATAGTAAAAGACTAGAAAGAAACAGACCAAAAATATTAACACAGTTACTCTGGGTGGTGATATTATTGATCATTTTCATTTTCTTCTTTAAACATTGCAGTATTAAATTTTTAAGTGGTAATGAATTATATTATTTAAAGGTCATTAAAAATAAATTGTGTAGAGTTGCTCACCTTAATCTAATTCTGGTCCCAATTCATTTTATCTTGTAATCTGTCTTGATCAATGGCCAGCTTACCTAAACAGATTTCATGACTTTCTTCCAGTTTTTCTGCTAACCACCACACTGCGTGGGCTTTGTATTATGCTTGTCATTTACCAGCAGCCTAGATAGCGCTGAGAGAGCTGAGTCACCTGTCAGTTTTAAGGTATCTACATATGGTGCTGTCTCCTTCGAATATCACACACACTCTTCACATGAAGTTCAGAAAACATGGATTGGCACAGAACTCATTTCTTCTAGAATAAGCTATACCAAGGGTCACTTATATTATGGCTTGCTTAATTCTCCCTCAGAAGTTCTAAGGCAGGATCACTCTCCACTTTCGTTGAATTTTTCATCAATCCTTATAGAGCTGCTGAAACTCAAAGGTTTTGAAGTTATAGGCAATGCTCTAAACTAGATTGGCTTTGCTCACATTTTTTGTTATTATTAAATGGACCCAAATGAGTCACCTCTTACCAGGTAAGACCCTCAGTGGAAAGGTGTTTAGTTCTATCTGGTAAGTCTCACCACTTCTTCAATCAGGAAAAATGCAGATGAGCACTTGAAAGGGGCCATTTCTCAAGTGTCCCATTAAATGATGTTATCAAATGTACCATTTCTGTAAGAAAGCCAGAGAAGATCAATAATCTAATAGAATCTACCTGTTATTGGAGGGGGCAGGGGGAGTCAGCCTATCCCAACCACTCAAAGTCAAAGGTCTCCAAAGGACAGAAAATAGGCCATGGAAAACACTTAAAAGAACTCTTTCTTTTACTAACCCTTCCAAGGAAATTGTCTTTACTCAGAATCTTCTAGATTCAGCCTTGTAGCATTTGGATTCTTTTAACACGCCCATCAGTATCTTAATTGACTTTTCCTCACCACCTCAATTTGTCACACAATTCTTAGTCAACTTAGATCCAGTTATTTCTGCACACTTTTACACTGATTTAGAAAATGTCCTTCACACCAGTTTCTGTCTCTAATCATAAAATGTCATTTGCATTAGGATGAGTTAGTTTCATGAATGGATTTTTCTCCCATATGATTTTGTCTTTGATGGAGCCTCAGGCTCTGTAAACTTCATTCCAGACATTTTTGCAAAACAAGAGTTTTGGCGACTGCTTCCTCTTTAAATATATCTGCTTCTTTCTCCCTCTGTCCAAATCCTCAGAGTTGAAATCTTGGCTACATTTGTATATGTGGTTTTCATAAGTTTTAAATCTGATATTCAGTTCAATCCTTGTCTCCAATAGCATTCTCTCCAGTCAACCAAACTGTCTCAGACAGGTGTAGGTTTTTATAGAGAGATTACATACACCCATGTGAGTGTGTGCACATGCACATACACACAATTTACATATGCCAGATATAACAGATATAATCTTGTATGTTTTATCTAAACATTTCTACTTTGATGATTCCATAAGAATTGCATATCTGGAGTTACTTGAAACTAGCCAAAATCTTTTTTTATTTGTCTCTTGAATTGGCTTGTACATTGCTTTTTGATGGTTTTTGCCCAGTTTTCCACTCTAAATAGTTACTTTTTGATTGATTTGTAGAAGATCTTAGATATTTTTCCAGTTTGCCATTTCCTTTTGAATGCTATGTGACTTTTGACATATGGAAATTTTTTCCTAATATAATCAAGCTATTCCACTTTTCTAGTTCCTAACTTTTTGTTGTTATTGTTCAGACGTTCAGTCATGCCCAACTCTTTGCGACCCCATGGACTGCAGCACAGCAGGCTTCCATGTCCTTCACCATCTCCCGGAACTTGCTCAAACTCATGTCCATTGAGTCAATGATGCCATCCAACCATCACATCCTGTCTAACTTTTAGCCAAGCATTTTGAAAGGTCACAGGTTTGAGGCAGAGACCCATGAAAGTCATCTTATACCACATTCCCTATCACGTCATTGAAATAACAGAGCAGGGCTTAGATCTTACAGAAAGGATTGGATTTACATGTAATTTTTCCAAAAGAACCCCTTTGGAAACTAGAGGAATGGAAGTAGGAGGAAGGCAATGTGGGGAGGGGTAGGGATGCCACCAGCGCCTTTATAAGAGTAATTATGTGAACAGAAATTGGATGACTATTCTATAACCTTTTCAAAGTTCCTGAGCTTTGGGCTGATTTCAGGGGATTTTGGGGGGCTAATTCCTACTCAGACTTGGGCAACTTGAATGATTCAGTGGCCCAAGGAAACCCTTTCAGTGGCTAGCAGTGTGGCAAGAGGTGAAAGTTGCTGCCTTCCCGCAGCTCTGACCAGTCCTCTGACACATGCCACCAGGGTACCTTCGCAGAGTTTCACACTTTGCTAGAATCTTTCACATGTTCTATCTTTCTTGACTATCTTTGCAACTATGGCTAATGAGTAGGATACACCAAGGATTCCTATCCTCATTTTTACAGAGTAGAAGCAAACAGTTTCAAATTGAATTGACTTTCCAAACTCACTCAGTGATTGAGTCATGAAGTAAGGTGACATGCGCAGGCCACTACGAAGGGGCAGTGTGGCCAATTAGAAGGTACACAGGCAAAGAAACCTGGCACATCTGCTATGAAATGCCAGCCCAGCCACTTACTTACTGTCTGACCTCAGGCAAGTAACTTACCTTCTGAGCTTCTATTTCTTATCTATAAAATGGAATAATGGTGACTGTCTTGCAGGACTGATGTGGGAATTAGGTGATATAGGATCCCATCTTCTTCAGGTCTTTTATCTTACTGGTTTGCATGCTTTTGAAGGTCTCCTTGAAGACATATGGAAGGAGCTGTCCTTAGACACTCTGGAGACATAGAGAGTATGAAGAGCCTCTGCACAGAGCAGATGCTGGAAAGCCCAGCTCCTCTTCCATCATGTGGAGAAGGAAATGGCAACCCACTCCAGTATTCCTGCCTGGAGAGTCCTATGGACAGAGGAGCCTGGGTGGGCTGCTGTCCATGGGGTTGCACAGAGTTGGACACTTTCTTTTATCTTACTGGTTTGCATGCTTTTGAAGGTCTCCTTGAAGACATATGGAAGGAGCTGTCCTTAGACACTCTGGAGACATAGAGAGTATGAAGAGCCTCTGCACAGAGCAGATGCTGGAAAGCCCAGCTCCTCTTCCATCATGTGGAGAAGGAAATGGCAACCCACTCCAGTATTCCTGCCTGGAGAGTCCTATGGACAGAGGAGCCTGGGTGGGCTGCTGTCCATGGGGTTGCACAGAGTTGGTCTCTACTGAGCGACTTCACTTTCTCTTTTTACTTTCATGCATTGGAGAAGGAAATGGCAACCCACTGCAGTATTCTTGCCTGGAGAATCCCTGGGATGGGGGAGCCTGGTGGGCTGCCGTCTATGGGGTCTCACAGAGTTGGACATGACTGAAGCAACTTAGCAGCAGCAGCAGCTTCCATCATGCCAGCTTACAAGCCCCTGAGAACTAAGATGCTCCCAGAGGTTTTCCTCTGAGGGGTCCTTGTTGGCTTATAATCCTACCCCTCCAGAAGCCCTTTCCTATCATAACATTTAGAATGTTGCTGACATTAAAGAGAATACGACTCACTAAAAACTGACAATTATTTGCTCAGTAGGTCATTGTATAAGTAGGCTCAATGGCTCATACGTAAATGTAAATGATCCTGAAAGAAGATTATTGAAGTAAAAGAGTCCAGGAAAAGGCCTCAAGAGAGAGCTTATCATCATGGCGGAAGAGCAACAGTTAGCAAATTACTGCCCCAGGACCAAGTCCAGCCCCCCACCTGCTCTTGTAAATAAAGGGTATTTTCAACCATACAGTATGGTAGCCTTTAAAGTTAATGTAATTTAGTGATGTTTAATTAATTGATTTTTTGTCCAATTTTATTGAGATATAGTCCTTTCTCTCTTCCATTTATATACATGTTACCAATAAAGTTTTATTGGAACACAGACACTCCCATTTGTTTACATGGCAACTATAGCTGCTTTTGCTCCAACAGCAGGGTTGACTAGTTGCAATGGACTCTGTAGGTTTCACAGAGCCAAAAAAAATTTACTTTTTGACCCTTTATAGTAAAGGTGTGCCAACAAGTGGTTTGTGAACTACCACTTTCAAGATGTGACCTTAAACAAATTATTTATACTCATTATACCTCAAGTACCTTATCTATAAAATAGGGGTAATAATAGCAGTGAATGAACAAGAATCCATGTAAAAGCCTTGCATACAGTGAGTCCTCAGTTAACAATAGCTGTCATTATTAATATTGATGCCATTGATTTACAGCAAAGTCCCTTGGGTAAAATTGTCACCTGTCCCAGGAACAGAAACCTATGTATTTACCCTAGTTTCAAAGGTCCCCCACGCAGACATCAATAGCAACCTTTTCTTCCCACAGTCATGTTTTCTTAAGAACAGCCATTTCAATGCCATTAGCTCAGCTTCCAGGATGTTAAAAGCTTACACTACCTTTCCTCCACACTTAATGTGGACATTTGGATCAGTATTTCTGAATATTTTCCAATAGTCTGTGTACCCTATCTGGGAGAGGGGGAATTGAATGAGGCATTTTGTTGGAATTAAATGTCAAGAGCACCAGCTGCTTCCTTCTAAAATTATGAACTAGATATTCCAAAAGGTGTGAACCATCAATCAAAGTACATTGGAAGATTTTACCTCTAGTTGTTTGTTGTTAGAAAATTAAAAAAAGATTTTTAAAGAAAACCAACCTTGACAAATGGCTTTGAAATCCATTAAGGAAGCTGAGGAAATAGTAATCCCACTTGTCTCCTAAATATAGTGGAAAATGCTTTCTCAGTGTAAAGAAGAAGTCTTGTCCTCGGTCCAATCAGCATATGGAGGTGATTTCCAAGAGAGAAGTGAAAAAAAGAAAATCCCGCAACTCAACCTTTCAGAAGTATCATAGTCATGCAGAGAGAAACTCTCTACCCTCTTCCTCATTGTCAACCTTTGCAGGTTAAAAGAGCCGAGAGGACCCATCCCTATGGCGGGGGGTTGGGGATGGGTGCAATTCTCCAGCCCAGCTTCTTGCAAGGTGGCTAGGCCTGGGAGAAAGAGGGATTAGGAGAGTCTGCCTACTCTCACCAGGTACAGCATGACCTGTCCAGGATGCTTTCTTTTGTGGATTACTGGCACCCCAGAATGGCCACTCTTATGGGCTGTATTTCATCAACTCAGCCTTGGCATGGAGAAGAATCTTCTCCTCACCCCCACAGCCCAAATCTAGGAGCCTGAGTGGGTGGTGGAAGGGCAGGGATGACTGCGAGTCACAGGGGTCCTTTCATCAGAATCCCTCCTCCACCCCACTCCCATGTCCATTCATGCTAGCCTCGCTGTATAGGCTCTGTATTCAGGCAACTCCTTAAAGTAGTTCTTAAGCTTGAATGGCCACGACAATCACCTACAGAGCTCTTCAAAAGCATCAATGCTTCTGGGGCCCCATCCCCAGAGATCCTGATATAATATAGGTCTAGGGAGGGTGCTAGGCATTCCTTTTTTTAGGTGTGTGTGGGGGGAGTGCTACATATTCAAAACCTCCCAAATAATCCAAATGTGTTGACCTACTATGTGTCAGGCAGTCTTCTAGGTGGGTTGAACAGTGATGAGCATAGGCAAGGTACTTGGTCTCATGAAGCTTATGGTCCAGTGGAGAAGGGAGAGAATAAATAGATGAATGGCCAAAATATTTTCTAATGCATTATTTTCCAAGTAGTACTTACCAGCAAAATAAAGCTGGGGCTGAGCAGGAGAGAGCTGGCAGATGGGGGTTGTTAACTTTAGATTGTGTGTGCTCAGTTGTGTCCGATTATCTGTGACCCCATGGACTGTAGCCCTTCAGGTTCCTCTGTCCATGGAATTCTCCAGCAAGAATGCTGGAACTGGTGGTTGTTCCCTTCTCCAGGGGATCTTCCTGACCCAAGGATCAAACCCAGGTCTCCTGCATTGCAGGAGGATTCTTTACTATCTGAGCCACCAGGGAAGCCTTTACATTTACAAACTTTAGATTGCATAACTTTAGGTTGACTTAAGTTGTTTTCATACCTTGGCTATTGTGAGTAACGCTGCAATGAACATGGGAGTGCAGATATCTCTTTGAGATAACAGCTTTGTTTTCTTTGGATATGTACCCAGCAGTGAAGTTGCTGAATTGTATAGTAGTTCTATTTTTAATTTTTTATGGAATTTCCATACTGGCTGTACTTTTTTATTTTGTTAATACAAGACACACACAGAATATAGCAATGCCTGTATGTGTACATGTATGTATGTGTGTGTGTGTGTGTGTGTGTGTGTGTGTCTGAGACAGAGAGGAAGAAAGTGAGGACATAAATGTGGTAATATCTCATTGAAGAAAAAATGAGAAAAACTGAGAAGTTCCAATAACCTTCATTTCTGAATTTGGACAACTCCTCCCTACACTAATTTCCTTTTAGATTTTCACAGTTGAAATGCTTAAGGAAGGACACAAAACTGTCCAAGGTATGAGTCTTGTTATTATTTCAATTTCCTAGACGAGTAATTAAATCCTTGAAGGTCTAATCCACTGTGGCATTTCCCCCTCTTCTCTCTTTTCCTCCTTTGCCTTCAGCAGGGGATCTCTGCCCTCCGAGGAGGCTTCTGGGCAGTTCTGTCCCCTGCAGCCACCTGGCTCTAGCTCAAAACAGGAGCCTGAGAGCAGATGTGTGTTTCTCCCCCAAGTCAAGCCTTTTAACTGGCCACTGTAGCTGTTTCTGAGACAAGGAAAAATGGGAGCCATATCTCCTTCTTTAATCTCACATCCTCTTCATGCCAAAAACTCAGATTTAAGAGGCTGGAGGTTGATCTCCAGTACCAAAAGATGTGCTACCAACAACATATGAATCCAATGTAGTGCTCACAACAATAAAGAATCAGTGATGTTTGCTACTGCAAAACAATTCCACATGGCAAATTAATTCATACTGATTAACTAGCAACTAATGGTAATATTAATTTTATCAGAAGAAAACACAACCTAAATTCACATGTGCTCTTAGAACCACAGACAAGTCTGTTTTAAAAGCAAATATAGCAGTGGATAGCAGGAGAATCCAAGCCCAGCAGCACCTCTGTGTTGGGTACCTCCATGGCAATCTGTGTCATGCAGGACACGATGGGAGAGAGAAGAGGATGAAACCTGGGCTGAAGACAGCTTACATATGGATTGGAAAAACAAAACTTAACCATGAATAATTAGTTTAATACAAGGAAAAACACTGTATTTAATTCACCCCTCCTTAAGATCATGCAATAGAATTTATCTTCTTGGGAGAGGTAATTGGGTCTAAGAGTAGCAAAAGAAGTTACAGGAAGAAGCTGAATTTAAGTTCAGTCTGGAAGATGAGGTGGGTCAACAGAAAGAATATTCCTGGATGACCAACCAGTCTAATCAAGGGCAAAGAGGTAAGAGTTACTTTGCCCCATGTAGAAAACAGTGAAAGAGTGGTCTCCACTGGGTTGGGGGGGAGTGGGTTTAAAGACAAACGAAATTGAATTGGACCTGCTTATAAAGGACTTTGAAGGTCAGAGAGAGATATTTACACTTGACTTGCTCTGTGTATCAGATGGGGAATATATTTAGCTACAAGCCACAGAACTCTGAATACATTTTCTTAAGCAAGTAAAGTATTTATTTTCTTAAATAACAAGAAATGCAGCACCAAGTGGGTGCAGTAGTTCCACAGGACACTTCCTCTTGCCTTCAGCCATACTTTGTGGAAGGCATTGTCATTAACCTTATCTCTGCACTGTTCCAATATGACTGCTCCATCTCCAGCCTTGTATCCGTGTTTCCGGCAGAAAAGGAGGGACAAGAAAGGATAAAGCGGGTGGTTTCTGCATTAGGAGTGCAAAAGCTTTCTCAGAAGTTCCTAGCAGCCTTTGCTTACATCTCATTGGCCAAGACTGTGGCACAAGGCAACTCCTAACTGAAAGGATGTCTAGGAAGGGTAGTGTTCTTGCCAGGCACATCACCACCACAAGCAAAATCAGGGTGACGAACTTTCAGAAGATGGAATTGGCATTGGTATTAAAGAGATTGGGAAGAAAGGAGAAGTAAGATCTGGAAAAGTGGATGGACACTGTTGAAAGTAATCCTGGAGTAACGTGCTGGGCACTTGAACTAGAGTCCTAGGTATGGGAATGGAAAGAAAATGAGGTGCCAACAGTCATGTCAGAGGAACAATGAACAAAATGTTGTAAAAGCCACCCAGAATGAATGGTCAAGGTGGTTAGGTGCTGGCAAATTGACTTCTCGGTCCTTTTTTCTATGCAGAAAGTTAACATTTGGGGTGGATGAGAGAGAACTTATTAGAAACGAGAAATTGATAAAGAAAAACCCCAGAATCCAAGACATGCTGAAGCAACAACAAATCCTAAACTATATTACATTATATATTATTACAGATAAAAAGACTAAAATCATTTTAAGACTAGAAAATTATTGCAATTTGAAAATGAACCACTTAAAAATGTTAGTGAGTGGCAGTCATTGTACAAGTCAGAGAAGGCACAGGAAAGTTTGGGAACTGGTCCTGACCTCAAGGGAGTCACAGTGCGGTGAGGAGGCAGATTGCTGCAATACTCTGGGAGGAAGCTACATCAAGGGTGTGGGTATAGACCTGGGGACTGAAAGGAAAGAGGGACTAACTCTATCTGAGGCTGGAGCACACTTTGTGCTTTGACATTTTTTGATTTTTGCAGTGGCATAAATAGAATCATACTTCTGGTCTGAAAGGAGCTTTTAAGTAACTGCCTCGAGGTTCTGGGGTGGGGAGGACCTGACATTGCCCCACATCCAGCAGTCTCATCCTTAGCGTCTTGGAGTTCCTTCTCAGTCCTGGGTAAAGAGCCAAGGAAAAACAGCGCTGAGCAGAATGGAGAAACTGGATTTATCATACTTGAGTGTGCTTCTGTAATCACTGTGAATCCCGAAGTCAGATTATGTTTTTGGAGAAATGAGACAGTCAGTTCAGTTGCTCAGTCATGTCCAACTTTTTGCAACCCCATGGACTGCTGCACAACTGGCTTCCCTGTCCATCACCAACTCCCGGAGCTTGTTTAAACACATGTCCATCAAGACAGTGATGTCATCCAACCATCTCATCCTCTTTTGTTCTCTACTCCTCCAGCCTTCAATCTTTCCCAGCGTCAGAGTCTTCTCCAATAAATCAACTCTTTGAATCAGGTGGCCAAAGTATTGGAGCTTCAGCTTCAGCATCAGTCTTTCCAGTGAATATTCAGGACTGATTTCCTTTAGGATTGATTGGTTGGACCTCCTTGAAGTCCAAAGGACTCTCAAGAGTCTTCTCCAACACCATAGTTCAAAAGCATCAATTCTTTGACGCTCAGCCTTATTTATGGTCCAACTCTCACATGACTACTGGGAAAACCATAGCTTTGACTATATGGACCTTCATTGGCAAAGTAACAGCTCTGCTTTTTAATATGCTGTCTAGGTTAGTCATAGCCTTTCTTCCAAACCTGGACTTTCAAGATTGAATGTAGTTTACCTGTGGTTGAATGTAGTTTATTTGTGACTTTCTTAATGTGGTCTTTGTGGTTGCTTATACTTATTTCCTTGATGATATAAGCCTGGGTCATAAAGCTGCATGCCCAAAGTATAAACCAGGGTAAACTCTGCCGACAGGTAAGCAAAGGAAGGTTCAGAGGTTCAGCAACTTGTCCAAGGTCAGAGGTAGAAATGTGGGCACCAGAACTCTAATTATTCTGCTGCCCAGGCATCAAAAGATGTTGGGCAGAAAAAGAGTCCAGAGACACATATAAAGAGAATTGTTCGGCTTTCAAAAGGAAGGGGATTTCAATACTAATTTAGTCTGAATATTTGCTGTTTGAAAGACAAATGCATTTTTATATTTTAAATGCAAGTGTTTGAATAACCAAGTTACTCACAGTATACAATTGTATCAGTTGAAAGGGTATATAGTTAAAAGTCTCCTCTCTATGCAGGGAGTTGTACAACTGAGCAGCATATTCCTACAGACTCTGATGGAACTGTTCCCTCAGACTAGCGGCTAGACTTTCAAGCCTTCTTCCTCCAGCCTTACAGTCTTTCTCTGGCGAGGCAACTAATACTACAAGATTCCTGTATTTCTTTCCAAAAATAGGCTATGTGTACAAGTACATGAGGAGATGAGTCTATATATTTTATAAGCATATATATTTTCCAAGAATGGTTTTAGTGAGTAGAATGAATACAAGCAGCAGCAATGAAGAGGTCAATGAAAAAATCTTGAATTAAAAAGCATAAGGGAAAAAGGAATGACTATTCATCAGAAGGCAGAAAAAGAGCAGGAACCCAACCCATGTAAAAATAAAAAGAAAGGATGAGGTCACAGATCCATCTGCCCATTAGGATGGGTATTTCCACAAAGCTAATGAGTATTTGCCTGGAGATTACGGGGCACTTGGAGTTGTTGAGTAAGCAAGAGAAATGATGGCGGCCTGCCCTCCTGGGATATTGTCTGCTAGAATGGCAACACACTCCCTCAGAGGCCTCCTCAGGCATGTGGCCACTGTCCCCTTGGGCATTTCCAGGGCCCTCCCACATTCATTCATTTCAGTGTTATAGGACATTCCATCTTCCAGGTCAATGGAACAGGGCACATACTGGCCAAAGATTCTCAGCCAGGATAAAGCAGAGGGGAACATGTTTTCTGGAAAGCACAAACCTAGTCATTGCCACACCTTCCCTAAAGCCCCTTCCTCACTGAAGATGTTCTTGGCAGTTCATTGATGTGAAGTTGGCTCAGGATGAATTGGAACAGGCCAAGTAAACCAGTTATTTCTTCCTTCATGTAATGGCAAAATTCTGCTTGGGATTATAGAGCAAGAGCAAGCTAGAACATGGCATCTGCCAAGTAATTCCCAAGCAACTATTGAATCCCAACAATATATAAGGCAACAGGCATGTTTCTGACTTTCTACCAGATTCTGTTAGAAATACAAGCTACCCACCCACACAGAAAGGTGACTAGCAGCACAGGACCCAGACAGTGAGTGGCACAAACATGATAGACTTCAGAAAAGAGAGGAATGTTCTTCCAACTCTGGTGGAAAGGCAAGTTTCACCTCTCAGTCTCCATGAAGCCTCCAATAGGTTGGGTTCTTTCCACCTCCTGCCCTGTAGAAACTTGGGACACTCTGGTTAAGATCTTCAGTGAAAGGTATCAGAGAAAGAAGAAAGCTGGCTACACAGGTAGACTTCACAGAGTATTGGCTCCTGGTGGGACTGCCACGACTCAGGGTTTGGTCAGCAGGCTTGCAGATTCACCAGTTCCATTTTGTAAGAGATTCCATTAATCAGTCTTGGGGGAAATGATTCATTTATAAGAGTGATCTATGGACCTAAATGTCAATATCAACCTATTAATTGACAAGGGGTAGGAGCATATTTTCTAGTCACCAGAATGATCTTACCCACTAATGGCAGAGTAACTTACATTTCAAAGAATGTTGGAGCAATTAGGGAAGACTATTTGCTGAACATGCAAGCAGGGCCAAAGATTAGAAGACCTGGAAGGATATAGTTTAACGCACAATCCCTGCCTCACAAAGTTCTTGCTGAATAGAATACATACAAAAACAAAAAAACCTGGTATCGGCCATGTATAACATCTTCCCTTTGGATAGAGCAGGAATTTAGATCATCAAATTCTTAAAAACAAATACCCCTCTTTATATACCATATGTGTGTTATTGGATGCTTTCCAAAGATATGAACTGATTAGAGTATAGAGTCTGGTCATCTTAACTACTGCTGGGTATTTCTCAAATATCCTCAATTATGTCTTTTATAATATACAGAGGGGCATTTTGTACACTTCTTTTATATTTTTAAACTTATTTTGAATTTATGCACAGTAAAGGAGAAGGCAATGGCACCCTACTCCAGTACTCTTGCCTGGAAAATCCTATGGATGGAGGAGCCTGGTAGGCTGCAGTCCATGGGGTCGCTAAGAGTCGGATATGACTGAGCAACTTCACTTTCACTTTTCACTTTCATGCATTGGAGAAGGAAATGGCAACCCACTCCAGTGTTCTTGCCTGGAGAACCCCAGGGATGGGGGAGCCTGGTGGGCTGCCGTCTATGGGGTCACGCAGAGTCGGACATGACTGAAGTGACTTAGCAGCAGCAGCATGCACAGTAAAATTCATTTCTTTTGTTTCATGAATTTTGACAAATATGACAATTATGATACAAAACAGATTTTTGCTCCCCTTTCCACAAAACTATTGCCTTGAGTGACACTTTTAAAATAGGTTCCTTCCACACATGGCTAACTTCATCTATTATGTGTTGATTCTTAATACTTTTGCTTGCCAGAGGGTCACATTTTCTGGTATTATCTACCGATTCTAAGGTCCAACAGACCAAATATGCTGTCATTTTCAGAGACAGACTAAATTCAGCTTTTAAACATGCATATATTTATTGGCTTAGCTAGGAGTGGGTATATCAAGTTTACTTAATTTATGAACATGAAATAATAAAACTGAGATATACTCTAAGGATACTCCAAAGAAATTAGGAGAAAAATTCTAACATGCCAGTTGGAGTTCCATCCCTGAGTGATATATTAGCTCTGAGAGTTGGGAGAGAGAACTGCTAAGTCATTATCTCCAATTCATTTCCTTCCTTTAAATGGGTCACGAGGACAGTGATAACCCTACATGCTAGCAGCTGTTCCAGCGTTCAAGTAACTAGCGCTTTTCAGAAATGAGATCTAGGCATTAAGCATTTTCCTAAATGAAACCCACATTCATTTAAAGTTAGTAGCTGAATTTCTTGTTGCTTTAAGAAGAACTCTTTAAAAGCATATCTATATCTATATGTAAATAGTATGTATGCATGCTCATTATGGACAATTTAAACAATGGAAAACTAAATTTGACTTTATGTTAGTCTTGGTAGTATTTAAGAACTTTAAAAAAAAAAAAACATGTGAGTTCAATTAACTATTGCACATGTGAATAGGTCTCATCACCAGTTAATATTTTCTGACCAACCTAGGAAACTCAACTCATGCTATGAGTGGATAGATTATTTTTTATAATAAAATGAAAGGTATTCAGGTTTACAAACTAAACAGGGGACACAGGAGCATCCAGAAGGGCCCTGGGGTCTAGCTACCAGGCATCTGGTTCCCTCTTCTGGAATCTCCGTCTAACCCAGGGAATGACAAGGCAGACCATTTATTTCTTGAGAACACAATGCTCTACCTGCCAGATACATACAGAGATCCTTCTGTTCCTGCCAATATCGGGAACTCAAGACTAAATCATTACTTGCCAAATACCTGCAGATGAGGAACTCAGCAGTACAACCACATATATAGTAAGACAATTATGTTGAATCATCAGAATGTTTAATTCTAAGATTCAAAGTCTTTTTCTGTTACCACCAATTCAGAAAGAACCAGGTGATCCAATAAAATCCCATTTTGGAGGAGTCTTATAATAATATCCCTCTGTATGAATAGAGAGAGGTTGGCAGTCAATCCACGTGTTTCCCCTCCTGCCTTCCTGTTATCCTCCCACGACTCCCCACCCTTTGCTGCTCTCACTGCTGCTTCTTATGCTTCAACTTCTCCACTTGCACCTCCTCCCTGCTGCCATCTTTGCTGAGGTCAGAGCTCCAGGGCTGACCATGTAAATACAATGCCACTCTCTCAAACTAAAAGGGAAGCCAGTATCTCCAATAGTAAAATGTAATGTTTTCCAAGGAAACACTGGAAACCTTCAAGGAATAAAGAATATCAGAGAATATATTCTTTCACCAATTTCAGAATGAATAGAAATCATTGTTGTGGAATGAGGATAAACAGATCTGCCCCTGGGATGCTGACTCAGAGTGACTCTTCTAATAGCATTTACTGGACTGAACTTCCATTCCAATGAGAACCACAAAATACCAGTAATTTTATCTGGGGATATTTATATTTTGGTGCAGTGGTGAATTCCCAATTAAAGGGCATTATTAGAAGAATTTTTTTCCCCCAAACTAAATGTAGTTTCTTCTTGGTTAAGCCTTGTATTTCTAATTGGTCTTTATGGTTCAAAGAGGAGATTTTGTTTTTGTTTTTAAAATCCATTCATTCTCCATTTCCTCATTAACTAACTCTCATGGGTAACATCTGTTAGAGAAGACATCCTGAACCCCAATTTTCCTCTAGAATAAATCAACCCAATATTCTCTTCCTCAAACTATGTGCTTCATGACTTACAGCCTATTGGGTTTGGTGGCTGAGTATACATGGAAGAAAGCCAGGTACCTTAGAACATTCTCCAACTACAGCAATGAAAATGCACGATTATTCTAAGGCCGCTCCCTCTCCAGCCTCACGTTAGTACAAAGGATAGACTGCTACTCACTTCCCAGACATTTCCTTGGGGTGGAAGAGTGAGAGTAATCACCCACTCCTGGTTTACGCTTCATAGTTTCAATCCAGGGGTCTAACTGCTGCCTTTTGGACTTTTCAGGCACCTCTTTCCTGACTGAGCTGCAGAACCTTGTACTCTAGCATTAGTACAGCCAGGATTGAGGGCTTACCCTGAATCTGAGAGTCAGTTCAGAGAATGATATCCTTGGGAACTGAGCCAAACAAAAGCACATGCAAGGTGTATATATTGGGTTCTTCCAACAGTGACTGCCTGAGAATTCATGTGTCCTCATGATCTGATTAGGGATGTCCTCCAAAAGTCACCTGCAGTCGATATAAACGTAAGATATAATAAAATTCAACATAAAAGTTTCCATATGGAGACTTTAAGAATAAAAGTAAGAACCATTCATTTCTTCTCTCATCCCACAGCATTTTATTGAGCACCTGCCTTGTGCCAGGCATGATGTTGGGGACTAGAAACCAGCAGTGCATCCAACAGACCCAGTCTCTGCCCTCACAGTCCAGCAGGAGCTGCAAGAGCTGGTTTGTCAGTGTTGACTAGCACTGCCCCAGTGTCTGAGACTTTTGAGTTGCCACACAGGTCCTCTGTCTCTGGGAAAGTGACCTGTTATATTAGGCAGGGACAATTCCTCAGCTTCCCACAGACTGGCTAAAATAGCTCATGAGGCTACCCCGTCCTCTTTGCTCCAACCCAATCCCAAACCCTTTTGTAACCAAAGTCATCTGTTATGAATATAAGACTTGAAGATATGTCCACAGTAGTAAAGAGCCATAGAGAAGGGATGAGAGAGTATCCTTGCACTAGAAGGCTGATCTATAGCCATACTATTTACTTAGTATGGCTAAGTAAATAAACTCATCCTGGTCTTTCCCATTGGCTTTTTTGAGTGTGGTTCACAGTGCCTGCTGGGACAAGACCAATTCAAAGCAAATAGGTATAGCCTTGGTTTGAGGAGGCCCAAAATGCCAGTCACTATTGACCAAGAGCTTCAGCTTGGAAAACAGAGATGAGGTCAGTTGGCTTCAGTCCCTGATTACCACCTCAGGCCTCCTTTCCTGTCTATCCTTTCTTACCACGCAAGAGCATAGTATTAAATTGTCCAGTGTTAGTAAGCTTTCACAAACACACCTTATTTTAAGTATCCAACAACCCCATGGGGATATGCCAACCCCTATTTCATGGATGAGAAAATCAAACCTCCAAATTAACTTCCTCATTTTCCCACAGCTGCTAACTCAAAGCCAGCGTTCAAACCCAGATCCTCAGGCTTCAAACCAGTGCTCTTTGCATTCTCCCATAGCTGTCTACTTTGACGATTTCAGTTCTTTATTTTTGCACATTATTTCAGCACATCCTGGTAGAGAACTGGCTTCTAACCTGCTGTTTTGCCCGGAGTAGCCACAGACTATCAGCCAGAGGAGGACCTGCAGTTCCCCACCCCCTGTGCTGACCCTTGCCTCTCTTGCCTCTTGCATGGGAATCCCACATCTTTCAAGGACAGTTCCCCACCCCCTGTGCTGACCCATGCCTCTCTTGTCTCTTGCATGGGAATCCCACATCTTTCAAGGATGCCAGTGGAACTATTTTTAGAGATACAGGGGAACGTGTAGGTTGCAAACTTTCAGGTCTTTCAGAGTCTGTTAATATTTTTGCAGAGGCCATTCAGGGCTTTAAGTTGACTGATAAAAGGCCTCCTGAGGAGACATCTGTTCTCTGCTCTCCCCTTCAATACTCCCCATCCCTGATATGGACTTGGTCTTGGGGTGTAATTCTTTTACCCCCACCCCAGGGCCCTCTTTGTCACCTTAGATTAAAAGACAGGGGTAATAATAACTAGCACTAGCTACAGCTGACTTCTGTCTCAAGAAGGTCAGGAGGAAGCAGATCTAGTTCTCCTTGACCTCTGTAGGGATCAGCAGTGCTCCTTAAGATCTTTAGGCAGGAAGGGGTTTCTGCCTTACAAGTCTGGAGAAATGTCCATGGATGAATCTCAATGCTTTTTGAAACCTCTTGAGTTACAGTTTTATTCTAGAGAGGGCAGACTACTATTTTAGAGGTGGTGTATATATATGCACAAGTCAGAAACTGGGTGGGGGGGGCAGATTCGGATTTTTGCCATATTAAAATAGGGAGGAAATTAAAATGTGCATATGTAAAATCTCTGAATTTGCAGACATAATTCTGCATTCATGTTAAAAATCACATCATCTCTGTTCAATAATGTTTCTTTACTTTAGTAGGTCAGTGGTGACAAAATAAAACTGCATTTGCCTCACCAAGGACTACAGAAAATCATTGGTCCTGGAACTCTCACACTGTACTGCTCAGCAAGTGGTCATTCCCAGAGGCCAGAGCCCTGAGTGAATCCAGAACCTATCCCAGCCCTGTCTTCAGTAGCTCGAGGCCAGACCTGACTCCTGACCAGGCTGACTGGTTCTGTAAGAGCATCTGCTGAGCAAAGGGGGCCAATCCCATTCAGGCCCAGAAGATCTAGGTAGAAAGGGCCTTTGCTGGAAATGTGAAGTCAGCCATCTGGTTCTTTCTACCTGTACCCAAGCAAGGAGGCTACAAGACTGGCAAGGAGACATGTGTGAGGAAGCATGGCCCCTGGCTGAGATTCTGGCCCCAGAGGCTCTCCCAGACATGCCAGGGAAACCACAGGTACCACAGGAGTCATCAACACCAAAGACCAAGCTCTATGATGACACTTGTGTGAAGGAAGAGACACAAGTGCAGGCTGAGAGACTCATAATCTTGGGATTTTTTTTTTCCCCGATATTGCTTCAGGTGGAAGGGTAGAATGCACAGATTGCCAGAATGACTCTGTTAACACTGAGTATATGCTTTTCTTAATTACATTGATCTTGTCTGCTCGATATTTCCCAGCAGCCTTGCTGGGGGTGGATACCCAGACAGTCTGACATCTGTAAACAGTAATGTCTCCTCTCCTGTGTGGCCTTCAGTATCCCCATCCCCCAGCAGCAAAGGCCCTTAGACAGGGAGAGGCAGTGGAGACCAATTCACTTAGAGAAGAAATGATCCTAAAAGACATTTAAATCGCCATTTGGCAGATGCAATTACATCTCAAGCTGAAAGAAGGTGTCCTAGTTCTGACTCCTGAACTAAGTAGAAGTGGGATTTCAGCACGTTACTTCATCTCTCTGGGCCTTGGTACTCTCATCATAGATGGGGGAAATGCCCAATGAATCCTCAGGTTTCTTCTCAATCCATTCCTGTTCTCATACCCTGCCCCCACCCCAGCCCCAGCTATGGTTTTGTGACTGTGGATTTTCACTGAAGCTCTAGGGTCCCACTCCAAGAGGCCAGTGCTTTCTACATTAGTAACCAAGTTTGCAAGGGAGAAAAATGATATTTAAAACAGCCTTAGGATAAACGAGGATGGGTATTAAACAAACATTACTCTTTATAAATTGGTACTGACATCTAACCAAAAATGTTAATGGAAAAAAAGGATTTTTTTTTAAACAATAAATTTCTTTCTCTTTAAAGGAAAATTGCCAAGGATGCAGAAGGAACTAAAGATGGTCAAAGACGAAGATGTGCATTTCAGTTTGGGTGTGAAGAGGGCCCTTTCCTTTCCCCACAGCCTGCAGCCCGTGGTTTCCCGAGGGAAGGCTCCCCCAGGACACCCCTTCCCGGAAGCTCTCCGGGGGCCGTTTTCCCAGTTCCGGTACGAGCCTCCTCCAGGAGAGCTAGACGGATTCCCAGGGGTCTTTGAAGGAGGAGGGTCTCGCAAACGCAAGAGCATGCCCACCAAGATGCCCTATAACCACCCTGCGGAAGAAGAGGTTCTCGCCCAGCACCCCGAGGAGAGCAAAAACCCGGGGGCCTCGGACCCCCCCTGCTCTTCCCGCCGCCGCCGCCGCCGCGGCCCAAGTACGACTCGCGGATGATCGACCTGTGTAACGTGGGCTTCCAGTTCTACCGCAGCCTGGAGCACCTGGGCGGCAAGGCCGTCAAGCAGGAGCCCGTGAAGCCCAGCGCCGTGTGGCCTGCGCCCGCGGCCCCTCCGTTCCTGCCCGCGCCCTACCCCTACTACCCCAAGGTGGCCCCGGGCCTCGTGTTCCCCTTCTTCGTGCCCTCAGCCTCACCCTTCCCCTTCAGCCGGCACGCCTTCCTGCCCAAGCGGCCGCCGGAGCCGCCGCTGCCCCGCAAAGCCGAGCCGCCAGAGAGCGAGGAGACCAAGCAGAAGGTGGAGCGGGTGGATGTGAACGTGCAGATCGACGACAGCTACTACGTGGACGTGGGCGGCGCGCAGAAGCGCTGGCAGTGCCCCACCTGCGAGAAGTCCTACACCTCCAAGTACAACCTGGTGACCCACATCCTGGGCCACAGCGGCATCAAGCCGCACGCGTGCAGCCGCTGCGGGAAGCTCTTCAAGCAGCTGAGCCACCTGCACACCCACATGCTGACACACCAGGGCACCCGGCCTCACAAGTGCCAGGTGTGCCTCAAGGCCTTCACACAGACCAGCCACCTGAAGCGCCACATGATGCAGCACAGTGAGGTGAAGCCGCACAACTGCCGCGTGTGCGGCCGCGGCTTCGCCTACCCCAGCGAGCTCAAGGCCCACGAGGCCAAGCACGCCAGCGGGCGGGAGAACATCTGCGTGGAGTGCGGCCTCGACTTCCCCACGCTGGCCCAGCTGAAGAGGCACCTCACCACACACCGCGGCCCCATCCAGTACAACTGCTCCGAATGCGACAAGACCTTCCAGTACCCCAGCCAGCTGCAGAACCACATGATGAAGCACAAGGACATCCGGCCCTACATCTGCTCCGAGTGTGGCATGGAGTTCGTGCAGCCCCACCACCTCAAGCAGCACTCCCTCACCCACAAGGTACTGAGGGGCGCCCTGCAGGGGCGGGGCTCCCGGCCAGGGGCGGGGCTGGCCCATCTTTGGAGGAGAGGACCCAGGAGCCCTGCGTCGCTCCCCACCCCTAACACGTGTAGAGCCCTAATGTTCTTCCTCACCTTGAAATGGAAGAGAATGAGGACCCCGGCCATCAAGCCCTTTCCCATCTAGACTTCTAGAGTCTCAGGTGGGCTGGAAAAGAAATAATGCGGTTTGGAGAGGAGGGTGAGGAAAGATGAAGGACACATCACAGCAGGTCCTTGTGCTGTTGCTTCTTAGCCTCCCAGATTTCCTAAGATTTCATTTCTGGAAACTTCATCCAGGCCACTAGCATGAGTCCCAACTACCCAAGGCCAGCTTTGCACCTGGGATACACTAGTCAGAGCCTTCTAGAAAACTCTGGAAAGTTCTCTCGTTCTTTTTCTGCTGAATCTGTGGCTACCTTTTGGCTTAGTTTCTCCTTTCAACTGCTTCGTTTACAGGAGGCTCTGAGGGGAGCAGAGTCTTGGCCTGGGTCCAGCAGGGTCTGTGCTTCCCCCACTGAGCTTCTGCCTCTTGGTTGCAGTGCTTTGTGGTTTACATTATAGGAGGCATGAGTGCATTCTTCTCTTCTGGGTTTGGTCTTCTCTTTCCCTGTCTCAGATCTTCAAGGAAAAATACAGGCCCGCATGTCTGCCTTCAGCCTAGTTTGCAACCAAAGCCCTAGAGTCACTCAGGATGAATTAAAACAAGTCCCCGGTGTGTCCCTGAAATCTTACCCAGCTAAGCTAACTTAGGTCAACTTTAAGCTTCCAAGAAGGGAAGTTTGCCCCACTGACCTCTACTCTATCACCCCTAACTTCAAGTGGTTTTCTTGGCAGGAGAGACTTCTAGTGAGCCAGAGTTGCTAAAACATTCTTTCTTTCTGAAAGGTCAGTAAGGACTTTGCCTAGCCAAGATAATATTTCTGCTCTGGCTTTGCAGGTTTCATCTGATCGGTTAAGACCAAACAAGACGAAATGTGTAGCTGCCTTGGCTCTACAAAAAACAGCTGCCCTGCAAAAGGCTCCTTAGAAACCCCCAGAGAGGAGGTGCCTACCTAGTGCAGGGGCCATCAAGGGACTGTGTGCTGATTTCAGGGATTCCCATATGTGTGGAAAAGGAATCAGATACATTGTAGAATGTATAAAACTTCTGTAAGATTGTTCCTGTACTTGGATATATGATCTATATATTATCATATATGATATGATATATTGATATACATCATGTAGATGATATCCCATTATCATCTCAATCACAACCAAGTATAGGAATAATCTTGAGAATAAAGATACTGAAATAAGTTTTAAAACTCATTAAGACAATAGTTTTTGTTAATTTTAAAATCACCGAGTATGTAACACATTTTAAAAATTCATCTTCTTAGGAGGACATTAAAATTTAGATCTCTCCATTAGCATAAATCCTTTCTCATCTGCAGTCACCTAGACTAGACAGCATTCCAGTTAGGAAGAGCCCAGCACTCCATTTGAGTGCTTCATCTAGAAAAGCTGAGGGACCCAACTAAGATTATGCAGCCAGTAAATGGCTAGGCAGGGACCCTAACTCCCACCCTTTAGTGCCAAGGGCTCACCAAAATTAAGGAGTGGTACTTTCTTGTGCAGTTCAGTTCAGTTGCTCAGTCCTGTCTGACTCTTTGCAACCCCATGAATCGCAGCACGCCAGGCCTCTCTGTCCATCACCATCTCCCGGAGTTCACTCAGACTCAAGTCCATCAAGTTGGTGATGCCATCTAGCCGTGTCATCTTCTGTCGTCCCCTTTCCCTCCTGCCCCCAATCCTTCCCAGCATCCGAGTCCTTTCCAGTGAATCAGCTCTTCACATGAGGTGGTCAAAGTATTGGAGTTTCAGCTTTAGCATCAGTCCTTCCAAAGGACACCCAGGACTGATCTCCTTTAGAATGGACTGGTTGGATTTCCTTGCAGTCCAAGGGACTCTGAAGAGTCTTCTCCAACACTACAGTTCAAAAGCATCAATTCTTTGGTGCTCAGCTTTCTTCACAGTCCAACTCTCACATCCATACATGACCACTGAAAAAACCATAGCCTTGACTAGACGGACCTTTGTTGGCAAAGTAATGTCTCTGCTTTTGAATATGCTATCTAGGTTGGTCGTAACTTTTCTTCCAAGGAATAAGCGTCTTTTAATTTCATGGCTGCAAGCACCATCTGCAGTGATTTTGGAGCCCCTCAAAGTAAAGTCTGACGCTGTTTCCACTGTTTCCCCATCTATTTGCCATGAAGTGATGGGACCAGATGCCATGATCTTTGTTTTCTGAATGTACCATGTATTGAATGTACTTTCTTGTACCATGTCCCAAATTAAAGAAATGAAAGTATAGGCAGAGAGAACCTTGAAACAACCCCCCGCCCTAATCCCTATGAATGAATACCAGGCCGTATGGGTTTTATAAGGTACAGTTGTTAGCTAAAGACTTGTCTAAACCTGTAATAACCCTAGTTTTATTACCAGGGATCTCTACATTTTCCTCCCCAAAAGTCATTCTGGGTCAAAATTTCTTGCAGCAGCCGTTTAAGGGAAGCACTGGTTGACCAGGATTAGGTAATATTCTACTCACGCTGTGAGTGAGTCCCTAGACATGCTTTCAGTTGAGGGCGTTGACGCTTAAGTATTCAAACACTTCTCCACAAACAGCAGGGAAACTAGAAAATCTTTCCTGTTTTCTAATCGAGAAAGCTATCCTCTGCCAAATTTCTCTGTCGGAGAGAAGCTGGCTTGGAGGAGCTTCATAGTCAAATCACACCGAGGCCACCATGGCCTGCGGAAACCCAGGGTACCGTCTCAAGAGGTGATTATCAAGAGATGATTATCAAGCTGTGATTTTTTTGAAGTGTGCATCTGATTGTTTTTGAATTTTCAAGTCCGTTAATGAGAACTCAAGAAAACATTGGTTTTCATACGGGAAATTATACCATAAGTTTAGGAGGTTTTGTTTTTTCATTATCATGAAAGCTGGATTAGAGACTGATTTTACCTAACATTCCGCAGTGCTCTTACCCAAATCTTATTGATCTGCGAGAGCTGTTACTGCAGAATTAACCCCAAGCAGGCAGCAGAAACAACACAAGCAATAGCTGTCTTTTCCTCTAACCGTCTGGCTAGTTTATGATTTTCAGAAGAAACTAAAAGATTATATAATCAACACTTTTTAAGAAAAATAGCTATCTGACAAGGCTACAGCCATACTGTTTGGAACTCAACATCTGTCACCAAGTTCTTGGTGGATTATGTGTCAGAGAGAAAGGCAATGACTGCTGTCCCAGTGGCAGTCTGTACCTGCTCACCATGGTTCTTTTGAATCTTGGCTGCTTCCAGGGCGTGAAGGAGCACAAATGTGGGATCTGCGGGCGGGAGTTCACGCTGCTGGCCAACATGAAGAGACACGTGCTGATCCACACCAACATCCGTGCCTACCAGTGTCACCTCTGCTACAAGAGCTTTGTGCAGAAACAGACCCTCAAGGCACACATGATTGTCCACTCGGACGTGAAGCCCTTCAAATGCAAGGTGAGTGGTGGGCCTGAGGGATGCGGAGAGGAAGGGCTCCGCGCGTGTGCGTGGTCAGTGGTGTTCAGCTCTTTGCGACCTTGTGCCCTGTAGCCCGTCAGGCTCCTCTGTCCATGGAATTTTTCAGGCAAGAATACTGGAGCAGGTTGCCGTTCCTACTCCAGGATATCTTCCTGACCCAGGGATCACACCTACATCTCCTGAGTCTCCTGCATTGGCAAGCGGATTCTTTACCCCTGAGCCACCTGGCAATCCCAGGAGAGCTCAGAGGGCTCTGCAAATGCGGGGGGAAAAGTCTCCAGGGAACCTTGTCCTCAGAAGGGCCTCTGCGGCCAGACTCAGGCCATCTGCTGTGTCTCCACCACAGCTGTGCCCCAGGAGTTGCCCTGCTTGTCTCCCTGTGGAATTGGTCAGTGTGCAGGGCCTGGAAGCAGCCAGTCCCAGGATAGCTGAGGGTGGAAGGTCCATTTGGAGATTGAGGTCTTTATAGGATGAAGGTGATGTGGAGGGCTCCTGTTCTAGAAGGCAGCAACCAGGTGCAGCGCTTTCCCCTAACAAGCCAGAGACAACACAGAGAAGTCAGAGAAGCTCCCCGCCCTGTCTGCTTCCCTTCCCCCACGCTACCCCCACTCCGGGCCTCCTGACACTTGGACTGAGCAGTGTAATTTGAGGGCAGGTCTCCTGGAGGGGATGAAAGAGATTTAAAGGCTAACCCCTCCTGTGACTTTGGAAATGCTTGCTTGGCAGAGGAACAACTGAAGTGCTTCTTGTTTATTCCTGAGTCCCATGGAGCATCTTTGTTACCGTCTCTGTGTCGCATTGGCTTGGTGGGGTTTTCATTTCCTGCGCCGAGATAAAGCGTGGGCTGGAGACTGTCAAGTCTAAGGCGCTGGCGAGCGCTGCTCAGAGCTCGGGGTGTCCAGGCTGCCCCCTCTCCCCATGCTGTTTCCACTCCTCAGGAGGAGAAATCTCGCTTAGGGTCAGATAGTTTAGCTCAAGGAAGGAACCGACAAGTGATCCCACAGCCATGAAGGGAGGGTCGAGAGGGGAGCAGAGGGAAGTCACCGAGTTCAGATATCATTACAGCCTTTCTGTTTGAAGTGGCTGTTCCTTCTGTCTGTGCTGCGTGTCTGACAGAGTCCCAGTGACATTCTCTGTCCATCCCTGTTTCTGGAGTAGGGTTCCCTGCTTCCAGGGGCTGTTGCTGCCTTCATCCCTCCGAAGTATGTCCCCCTACTTGAAGGAACCCCCTGCGGAGCTGACTTCTTTCCTGTGCTGGCCCCTCCTGGACAGGGTGAGAGGGGTCAGGAGCCAGAGCTTCCCTAGACCTGGTGGGCATTCTCCGGAGGTAGGGGAGGGAGGGGTCTCCCTCCATTCCTTTTCCTGCCACCCACTTGTGTTTCCCCTGCTCTCCTTCAAGTTCCCAGTGGTTTGAAAGTCAGTTTATGTCCATCTGGAGTGATCTGAGCTGAAGGGGGAGGAAGCTGTATACAGGACAATGTACATAATTTGCAGGACCTGGTGCAAAGTGAAGATGGGGGCCCCTAGTTCAGATGTTATTCACAATTTCAAGATGACGAAAGCAGAGCATTACACCAGACCGAGGACCCTTCTGAATTCAGGGCCCCATGTGATCACACAGGGCACACACATGAAGCCAGGCCCAGCTGCACGAGCCTGTGAATGCCACAGACCAGCTCTTCTGTCTCCCTGTAGACATGCCTTGGGTTTCCTTCCCACCTCACTGAGTCTCTTGAACACTTCTTTTTTTTAGATTAAATTTTTTTTATCTGGTCATGCCATGCAGCGTGTGGGATCTTAGTTCCCTGATCAGGGATAGAAGCCCTAGCCCCTGCATTGGAAGTGTGGAGTCCTAACCACTGGACCATCAAGGAACTCCCAAACCCTTCACTTTGCCCAGAGCTGTTCCCACCTTCCTAGGGTTTACTGTCCGCTACAGTAGAGGTGTGCCATGAGGGGCTCATTGCCCCTCTTCATTCCTTGTGTTGAGTTTACTCTTGAGCTTCAAGGACAAACTGTATTTGTATCTGCTGGTGGCAGAGCACACGAAGTTGTTGAAATATTGCATGGTTTGCAGTCCCCTAAAAATCCATATTCATCCAGCCCAACCCCTTCCCACTTCACCAATTCAGGGCCAGCTATAGCAGTTAACAGGTAGCAAACGTCTCTGACATGGAGGGATATGATAAAGCAGAGCCAATTCAGGAAAAGGGCTTGCAGGTCTTGTGTGATTTGGGGGCACAAAGGCAGATCTGTTTCTGTACCTCAAGTGCCTCAGAGGGGTGCAGAGGATCTTGGACCAAGGGTCCCTGAGAACTCAGAGGGTTCTCCCTGGTGCCAGGGCACAGAAGACTGGACTCGATGGGGCCAGTGATGCAGTGAGCCAGGCCTCCACTCACCCTGATAACAGAGTGCCACACATGCTTCACAGGGTACCAGCTGGTCAACTGCAGACACCCAATCAGACCTCTCCTTGACAGTGGATAAGTCTCCAGATATCTACTCCAGATATCTACATGATAAAATCCCATACGAGAGGGGCTTGAAGTGTGAAGTGCCAGCTCCTATATGAGGCAGTAGAACTTTCCAGTGGGAGGTGGGCTTGGCCATCTGCAAAGGTCACTTCTTCCTGGTGAGCAGGTCCTCCAAGGAGACCATAGGAGGTTGGAGGCTGCCTGGAAGGGAGTATCAGTCATTTAAACAGAAAGGCCTGGATGTCAGTGTATGTTTGTCCAACTTAGGTGGCCCTTCTCTGTTCTTAGACATTCTGACACCAGATCGGATATCAGTCACCTCATCTAGAGCACGCATCTCCCGACAAAGGCAGACGTACTGCCAGCCTCTCCCTCGCTCTGTCCATGCTTCCCTGCCAAGCGCTTGGTGTCTTCAAACCTTCACTCTTTTTCATTTCAAAGGAATTTCAGAGCATGTCAGAATGTACAGATTATGTAATGAGGGCATGTCTGTGTGTTTATAAACTGGTTCCAGACACCACTATGGGATGGGCCATCTCCAGATGGTCCTATGACTTTGCTTCTTATTCATGTCATGCTGGATTCTTGGAAAGCTGGTCCTGGGTGGGGTTTGTTCGGGTCTGGGAGTTGGGAGAGGAACAGAAAGCCATTTGCTCATTGCCATGCAAGTCACACCCCTCAGAGAGGAGCGGCTGACTGGCTGCATGGTGATGCTGGAGAACAGGCCTGGACAACTAAACTTGACCTTTCTCATAGGGAAGGGTATTTCCCTTTACGTGACTGACATGGCTGGAAGAGAAGAGGCAGACCTTGCTCCAGCCATACTCCAAGAGTTGACTCTTACCTGTTGTTGCGCAGTCGCTCAGTCATGTCTGACTCTTTGTGACCCCATAGACTGTAGCCCACCAGGCTCCTCTGTCCATGGGATTTCCCAGGCGAGAATACTGGAGTGGGTTGCCATGCTCTCCTCCAGGGGATCTTCCCGATCCAGGGATCAAACCTGCATCTCCTGCTTTGGAAGGTGGATTCCTTACCACTGAGCCACCTGGGAGAGCCCTGACTCCATCTCCTTTACCCCAAAACTTGCAAAACAAGGTGCAGGGAAAAGTCTTTAAGTAACAGATTCTAATTTCCTGGGATTCTTACCAATAAAAGTCCTTCCTAACATCAATCCCTCCTACTGTGGTCACATGAACTGATTCTCCCTGGCTCTGGCTCAGTGGAAACAGCTGTCCACAGCAAGCAGAAACATTCATTTAGTGCAGGATTAAGCATTAACAATAGGATGGAAAATTGGAGGAGAGGAAAGGTTTCCATTTAGTTTCTTTTTTTTCTTCTTGTGAAAAGTTACTGCCCTTCTGGGTTCTTTTGCTATTGGCTTGACTTCTGGACTCCTTGCTTCTTGGAGCCAGCTGGAGCTTCTCCAGAGACCTGTGCCTGTAGACTTAAGCCATGTTTCAGAAATATGCTTCCCAGATTCTGCGTAAGCACGAAGGGCTTGATTTGGATGCTATCCTTGTAGCGGCCACGCTCCATAATAGCAAAGAACCAGCTGCCGTCTTTGGGAAACCTGTCCAGGAAAAGCAGTCATCCAGAATTTCCGGGACAAATTCTCCTTTGAGATGGGTGAAGCCGGGAGCTGCCTATGTTATGAATCACCAGGTCATCTGCAGCCTGCCCGAAGCAGAGGGCTGAAGGCTGAGGGAAGAACAGATAGAAAAGGATAAGGTCTCCCTGAAAAGGGTCCCTACTGCCTCTGCCAACTTGGCTCCATCTCCCCCTCAAGCTCTCAGATGCTCCAACCCAGTGGGGACTTGTACGTACCCAGTGCTTGGGATCAGGGTTCTCAGGCTGGCATTGAGGGGGTTAAGGCAGTGACCAGATAGCAGCCTTTTGGCAGCAAAGCCCTCCTCAGCAGAAGGAAGGATATAGCTGTATGAACTGCCTGCTTAACAATGCCTCGCATGTCCCCAGGGGCCCGCCTGCAAATAGATTTCATCTTGCTTTCTCTTGTACTTTTCAAAGCTTCCTGTTTTCTCACGGTCCTTTTGGACAGTTTACAGTCTCTCTCTCCCTCCCTCCCTCTCTCTCCCTTTGAGGAAAGGAACACCCTTCTTATTAAAAGAGAGAGAGAGAGAAGGATGTAAGGGAAGGGCAGCTTAACGGAGGCCATTCTCCGGGCCTGCAGGCTGCGGCTCTTTGACCTTTCCTCTCAGAGCAGGGAAACAGGCTTCCTGGAGCATCGCAGTCTCAGCTGTGTGCCTCTGCTTGCCTGGTGGGCCTCTGGCGACCAGCCCAGTGGCTGCCCACTGCCATCGCCCTGCCTTGTGCAGTGGCTTCTCCGCGACTCCTGCTGTCAGCTGTCACTGGGACTCGCGGGAAGTTGCCTGGACCAAGGAGTGACTGGGCGCCAGGAGGTGGAGTTAGGAGCTTCTGTGCAAAGAAGGGGACAGGGCACCTGCCCACTGTTTAAAGGGCTGATGGAGGGTCAGAGACCAGGTGATAGGCTCCCCAGAGCCTGCAATCTAGGGTGAACCTTCTTTCTCCATCCACATTTTCCCAGGGCTGTGTGAGCCACACCTCTTCCATTTCTATGATGCCTCAAGTAACTGGCAGGTGTTTACTCGAAGGATTCTTCGTTGGTTCTTCCTTAGTGTGCCTTCCACATAATTTTGTTTAAAAAGACAGCACCCTCATCCTCAAAGAACTTAACCATTTCTGGAATGTGACATGTGGGTGATAGTGGCAGTAATGACCTAATATTTATCGAGCACTTACAGTTTGCTCAGCCCTTTACCTGGACCAGAAACTCACGTGGGAAACTGGGGTTACTGTGGACATTTTACAGAAGAAAAAACGAAGCAAGTTCTGTATCACTCTGGGGTTTCACTATTGTCTCTCTGCTCTGCCATCTCAAAGTCTAATGATCCATGCAACCCATTTTTAAAGGACAGTTCAAAACGTTTGTCCCAACTGTCAATTATACTTTGATATCCACTTCCCTTTTTAAAAGTAGGTTTACAGGTGGGTATAGGTGGAAAAGCTGATATTTAATGTCAGAGGCACACTAATACTGCTCATTAGAGCAACTGAGAGTTAAGGAGAGCGGGACTGGTTGAGATGACCACCTGTGAGATGAAATCTGACTCCTCATCACTCCAGCAAGCTTCTGCATCAACACCTATCCTGGCTTTAATTTCCACAGACCTTGGCAGGAGGCGATTCAGCAAGTGTTGACTTGGGCAGGCTCTGCACCTCATGTCTCGTGATTTAAGGGGGCTGTGTAGATGACTGCTTTCCCAGGAGAAGCTAGAGTTTTGATGCTCCCCCACAACCCTTCTCCCTTTCACCCAGCTCCTCTCCTCCACTACAGTGATTGTGCTTAGAGCTCACACCAAACTCCACCTGAAGGCACCATCTTTAATTGCCCCAATCCTATTTCTCTGGCCTCTCTTCACTAATGGTGACTGAAAGGCCTCTCCAACTTTCTCAGACACAGAAAATCTCCATACATTTGTGTGTTGTCATGTGAGGACGATCCTCTAAGAAGGATGACAAGGCCAGGTGTTCTGGATAAGAACCCAAGGGCTTCGTGGAAGGGCCAGAGGCTGAGAGGAAGAAGCTGCCTCTGAGATGTCAATGGTATCCAGGTACTTCAGGTCCTGAGCTAATTACTTCTATCCTTCTGCCACTGAGGATTTTGGTTTGCAAACTAGTATGAATAGCATTAGTGGGAAAGAGTTGGTGATGGCTGCTTTGTGGAACTTTTGCATGAGGAAGTCATATTTTCCCTGACTTGGTTGTTTATTTCCTAACCATGCACTTAGACATTCATTAAACGTAATTATATATGTAGCCTTGTGCTCAATACTGGTGTTGGCCACACAGAGAAGGAAGGTGGCTACATTTCAGAATACTACCTGGGACACTTTTAGTGTCCTCAGAATTTTCAGGGCTAACACATGATTTCTTATCCCTGGGAAAGCTCTCCATTGGCTACCAATTGGCTGTCATAAACCATAAAAATTGGTATATTAAAAATATAAAAATTTTATAAACCATGGTGTATAAAAATTAAGTTTTATCAACAACAAAATTAGTCTCCTTTACCAATCACACATAAGAATATATAGCTGATCACTCATGTCCCACAGTGGATCTTCTTCCCTGAGGCTATAAACCTTGACTTCAGAAGAGAAATCAGTTCAGTTCAGTTGCTCAGTCATGTCCAACTGTTTGTAACCCCGTGAACCACAGCACGCCAAGACTCTGTCCATCACCAACTCCTTATCTTCTATCATCCCCTTCTCTTCCTGCCCTCAATCTTTCCCAGCATCAGGGTCTTTGCAAATCAGTCAGCTGTTCACAAATTTTGGAGTTTCAGCTTCAACATCAGTCCTTCCAATGAACACCCAGGACTGATCTCCTTTAGGATAGACTGGTAGGATCTCCTTGCAATCCAAGGGGCTCTCAAGAGTCTTCTCCAATACCACACTTCAAAAGCATCAATTCTTCAGTGCTCAGCTTTTTTCACAGTCCAACTCTCACATCCATACATAACCACTGGAAAAACCACAGCCTTGACTAGATGGACCTTTGTTGACAAAGTAATGTCTCTGCTTTTGAATATGCTATCTAGGTTGGTCATAACTTTTCTTCTAAGGAGTAAGCATCTTTTAATTTCATGGCTGCAATCACCATCTGCAGTGATTTTGGAGTCCCCCAAAATAAAGTCTGACACTGTTTCCCCATCTATTTCCCATGAAGTGATAGGACCAGATGCCATGATCTTAAGTTTTCTGAAGGCTGAGGTTCAAGCCAACTTTTTCACTCTCCTCTTTCACTTTCTTCAGGAGGCTCTTTAGTTTGTCTTCACTTTCTGCCATAAGGGTGATGTCATCTGCATATCTGAGGTTATTGATGTTTCTCCCAGCAATCTTGATTCCAGCTTGTGCTTCATCCATCCCAGCATTTCTCATGATGTACTCTGCATATAAGTTAAATAAGCAGGGTGACAGTATGCACCTGGATGGATTCCTTTTCCTATATGGAACCAGTCTGTTGTTCCATGTCCAGTTCTAACTGTTGCTTCCTGACCTGCATACAGGTTTCTCAAGAGGCAGGTCAGGTGGTCTGGTATTCCCATCTCTTTTGGAATTTTCCAGTTTATTGTGATCCACAGAGTCAAAGGCTTTGGCATAGTCACCAAAGCAGAAATAGATGTGTTTCTGGAACTCTCTTGCTCTTTTGATGATCGGAGACAATATCATTTATTAAAATGACAAAACATCCTGTTGTCCCCATGTACCACTAAAATGACCCAGAAAGTTCAGAACTGAATGAACTGATCTAGAAAAACATGAGAATAGAAAATACACCCTCAGCTATGATGATCATAAAAGGTTGCTTGTCCAAAACTGAGGAAGAATCTGGAAAATCCCTGGCAGTAGCTCTCATGCTGTGTGCACACCTGTGTGTGTTGGGTGGAGGTGGGCTATCATATGAGGGGCAAAGGGGCTGTGGCTGCAGGCAGGTGAATTGCTCCAGAGTCACAGCAGTTGCAGTAGCAATAAGCTGTGCATCATTATCACAATAGTAATAGTTCCCTTATCTATAGTGTTAAGATTGATGAAATGTCTGAAGATAATGAAGAGACTATTCTTGTATCACAACAAAAACAAAAGGCACTCCACATATTCTTCAAGGTTAGGTTCAAATTTTGTCTCCTTTATAAAACCTTTTCAGACCATTCCAGCTTCTAATACCTTGGCAACCAGAGATAATAACTAAATGTGGAATATCACGTTCCGTGAAGATCTTTTAGAACTAACACCCAAAAAAGATGTCCTTTTCATTATAGGGGACTGGAATGCTAAAGTAGGAAGTCAAGAAACAGCTGGAGTAACAGGCAAATTTGGCCTTGGAATGTGGAATGAAGCAGGGTGAAGACTAATACAGTTTTGCCAAGAAAATGCACTGGTCATAGCAAACACCCTCTTCCAACAACACAAGAGAAGACTCTACACATGGACATCACCAGATGGTCAACACCGAAATCTGATTGATTATATTCTATGCAGCCAAAGATGGAGAAGCTCTGTACAGTCAACACAAACAAGACCAGGAGCTGACTGTGGCTCAGATCATGAACTCCTTATTACCAAATTCAGACTTAAACTGAAGAAAGTAGGGGAAACAGCTAGACCATTCAGGTATGACCTAAATCAAATCCCTTATGATTATACAGTGGAAGTGACAAATAGATTTAAGGGCCTAGATCTGATAGATAGAGTGCCTGATGAACTATGGAATGAGGTTCGTGACATTGTATAGGAGACAGGGATCAAGACCATCCCCATGGAAAAGAAATGCAAGAAAGCAAAATGACTGTCTGGGGAGGCCCTACAAATAGCTGTGAAAAGAAGAGAGGTGAAAAGCAAAGGAGCAAAGGAAAGATATAAGCATCTGAATGCAGAGTTCCAAAGAATAGCAAGAAGAGATTCCTCAGCGATCAATGCAAAGAAATAGAGGAAAAGAACAGAATGGGAAAGACTAGAGATCTCTTCAAGAAAATGAGAGATACCAAGGGAACATTTCATGCAAAGATGGACTCGATAAAGGACAGAAATGGTCTGGACCTAACAGAAGCAGAAAATATTAAGAAGAGGTGGCAAGAATACACGGAAGAACTGTACAAAAAAGATCTTCACGACCCAGATAATCATGATGATGTGATCACTCATCTAGAGCCAGACATCTTGGAATGTGAAGTCAAGTGGGCCTTAGAAAGCATCACTAAGAACAAAGCTAGTGGAGGTGATGGAATTCCAGT